>JAOVVB010119195.1:0-26752 GCA_028570985.1 Heterobranchus longifilis
AGATTACTTTATTACCTCCATCAAGGAGATTATGTTTTCTGTTTGTTCTGTTTGTTAGCAGGATTACGGAAAGACGACCGGCCCAATGTTCATGAAACTTGCTGGAAGGGTGTAGCATGCGCCAAAGAAAAATCCATTAAAATTTGGAGTGGATCCAACGCACGGGGCGGATGCACAAATTATTGTCGTTAACATTGCGAGATAGGGCATGGTCTTGGTGGAGGGCTGCGCTCTCCGAGTGCCCTTCTAGTTTGTTTTTGTTTCATTTGCTCTCAAATTCATATGAGGCACGCATTTCCCATGAACAAATTTAAAACAAATGTGAAACAATTTATGCGTGCGCAGTGCACCTGCCAAAGGACAATGGCAGAGGAGACGCACAGCCAGGACACTGTCAGGAATGTGTTTTTGGAAATATAAGACCCACAAATGAGCTCAGCACGACCATTTTGAAGTATTCTAAAAGTAATCGAAAGTATTTAGAATACTTAATTGGAGTAGTCTAATGGGATGTGTTCCAAATCACATTTTAGGGCATGTATTCAGTAATCTGTAGTGGAATACACTTTAAAAAAGTAACCCTCCCAACACTGGTGTTTGGTAAAGTGGGAAGGGAAGTTAGTGAGAGGAGAGAATGTGTGGAGGTGTGCTTCAGATGAGGTGATTACTGGGAAGATTGGGAAACCAGCAGCCTCACGGGAGACGGGTAATCACACCGGCTCATGAGGGAGCAGTGAGTAGCGTCTGGCAATCAGGCCACAACAGTGGTCTCATTCATCACATGGGTATTATGCCGCTCACAGGTACAACCCCCAAGAAATCCTATACCAGGTCCAGCCCAGCATCAGAAAGCCTGAACAAACCCCATCCCCCTCTCTGCACACACCGCGTCTGGTTGGAAAGAGAGAGGGCAAATGAGCAGGAGTTATTGACGGAGAGAAAAAAAAGAATTTATCCTGGGCTGTGTTCCACTGCAAAGGCAGGTCAATTACGTTTAAGGGGAGACACTACAGGTAAATAGGGTAAACATTTTAAGTACTAGGTATCACCATGTAACTTCCCCAGTTCATTACTTACATTAAGACAAGTCTTTTTTTGTATTACACGTTTTCTGAAATTGTATGTTTCGATATGCAAATGAGGCATTATCTTATGTGCATACATTTCCAGAACAGAAGTGTGAACATTGGATAAAGCCAGGTTAAAAAATTCTTGTTTCATTTTGTTGACACATTAAAGTCAGAGGTTTTTACAGAGGGAATTTTGGATATCTCTTTTTTTTATCACAAAACGCATAAATCAGAAAATACTGTCAGCAGCTTTACTGTCAACAGCCATAAAGCTCAGGCTATGAGAGAGAAAACTCATTTTGATAAAACGACCTTTAAAGATAGTGTAAAATTCCATACATTTTGCACACACTAGGTGAATAGGGGGGAAAAACATACCCAGCTGA
Source organism: Heterobranchus longifilis (assembly GCA_028570985.1). Classification (NCBI taxonomy): domain Eukaryota; kingdom Metazoa; phylum Chordata; class Actinopteri; order Siluriformes; family Clariidae; genus Heterobranchus; species Heterobranchus longifilis. The sequence continues at coordinate 1,457 of JAOVVB010119195.1, forward strand.
TTTTTTTTTTTACATTAGGACAATTATTTTTTGTATTACAAGTTTTATGACATTGTATGTTTAATATGCAAATGAGGCATTAGCTAATGGTGAATTTAGGAAAAATCTACAGACGCAAATTGGCAAAGTGTAGTGGAATAAACACCTAAATGTGTATTTTGGATGTTTTCTTTCCACTAGTCTGAAAGAAGACATGTTATGGAAGCAAAATAGATCTGACCGGTGCATGAAAAAACAAAGTTACTGCCTGTAGTGTCTCGCCTTAAAGAAAAATATGTGTGTTCTTTGTTATTCATGCTTTCTCTTTTCCTCTCCAAATAGCTTCGGTATCTTCTGCTAATGGCTTTGATAACAGGCATTAGTCAAGGGCTTTATCAGCTGGGTTTATCCTGTCTGTGTTTTAACATGTCACCGCTCTGGAAGCCTTCATCTAATGACCTTCACCGGTGAACGTACACAGTGTCATTCCATCAGCAGTTCACTGGAGCTCCTCATCCCAGGAGAATAAGAAAACATCCTACTTTAACTTTCGACTCAAACTCTCTTCCGTGAAGCTATAATTCACAATTGAATAGCTGGATTTTTTATCCTAATGCACTTACGGACGACGTGAAAAAAATCTGTTTTTCCCTGAATGAATCAAAGAGTTTCTATATTGGCTCACAGACGTTTTACCCAGACTTGACCTCAGTCTGTAACAAAATGTGTCATGGCAAACAGCAACAAACAGACAATTTCTAACATTCTACAAATGTATGCTGGTAAAATGACTTGACAGGTCCCTCTGGAGTTCACTCCCAAACACCTCACAGATGCCTTCGTCATATACTATACACATACCTATGGAGGCCAGGTGCTGAAAGGAAAGAAAAGTCCTGACAGGTCTCAACACAAATCATAGTGTTGTAAAGTAGGTTAACTACACACCTCCAGATTGTGGTTTTCTGGACAAAACGCCAATAATAAGAAAGAGTTCTCAGAATCCTGAAACGAGTAGTTCAGTCACTGGAGTGGAGATGAAATGACAAGGCTAATAAATTTCACTCCTCCATAATTTAGTTCACTCACTTCATGGGGAAATCTTATAGTGAGGACACCTTGTGTCATAAAGCCATAAAGTATGGGGAATTATGATGTAATTAGGTTTGCCTTGGCATGAAATGTAATAAGCATTAACTCTTTTGGAGCATCATAAATCACATTCATGAAAGCTAAAAACCAATTTTGATTATTATATGGCATTGTATGAGAATAAGATTATGGGGCAGGTTTTTTTTTGTATGACTTAATTTGTAGCGCACAATAAAAAGATTCATGAAAGATTCATGAAAATTAAAATAAAATTGAGATATCTTATCAAAACAACCCAACATTAAATTGATTGGACACACACAAAAAAAACATGATTTCGTAAAAGAAATAAAAACAGAGATATCTGTTTTTGCAAATGAACCCTTATGTAACCTAACATCCTATTTAGGAATAAGATGTTTTTCTTAGAATTTCCAGTGTCGTCTTATAGACATGCTAGTAATCACTTCATCATTTCCCTCCTGCCTGCAGTGGATTGGTCTATCTGCCCTGAAGGGGGGTAATCTGACAACATGCTGATTATCACATGAAGGACAGGCAGGATGCACAACCCCGGAGCTCTCACCGACGCTAAGTAGGGAGAGAAATTGCAATTTCAGCTGCTCTTACAGGATTTATCAGATATATCAGAAGCATAATAATGTAAATATGGCGCCAGGCGTAGTATTATTTGCTACTTACAAACCTCTAGAGAAATAAACATAGCATTCTCTCAACTTGAATGAGCATATAGTAAGTATAGTTATGTTCTATTCTGAGTAAGGTAGATAAATGCTCTCCAGGGAAAACAGCCTTTCCACGAACAATTGTTTTTCCTGGACAGCTGCCAGCTTGAATAGAGTGATTATGAATTCCTCTTCAAAAGACAGGATGCGAGAGAAGGAAAAAAAAAAGATGTCTTCTGAAATAGTAATGGCCTAACATTGTCATCGCTAGGCTACAAATCATTCCAGTGTGATGTATTTTGATGTAAGTTTTGAATGAATCAAAACATTTGTATGTTTTAGATTTCTTTTCAATTCAACTGCTCTCAATCACTTTATTCAACAAGAAGAGTTAAGATACTGTTGGGTTTCATATTGTAAAAGTGAGATTTCCATGTCTTTTTTTTATTATAAAGCAGGTCTATGCGCTATATTGTGATGTCACACACTGCTACAGTCGCCTGGCATCGACAGACTAATTTGAGATGTGCAGACCTTGGATTGAGCTACAACCAATTAGAGCAACCAAAGGGAGGTGGCAGGTATCAGCCAATCAGCACCTTTATTTCAGTTTCGCTTCCAAAAACACAGTTAAGTGTCAGCGTTGCAGTTTCATTTTAGTTTGTGGTGAAAGTGGCTGACAGGACTTTCTGTAACTACATTCTATCATCAAGGTCCTCTGCAAGTCATCGTCTTAAACCCACCCGATATGCAATAAAATATCATGTTTGGATCTGCAAGTTTTAAGTCGAGTGTAAATCTGCATGAATGGGAGAGAGGCCAGACAGATCCTGCAGGAGAAAATGAAACATTGGCACAGTAACAGCTGGTTCCCGGGCTACTGCTACAGTGCTGTTATAGTCATACAGAGACGCAGAGAGTGCAGATACCAAAGACCCAGAAACACTGACCAATCAGAGCAGACTGTGCTTTTAGGGAGGTGAGCGTTTCAGACAGAAGGTGAATACAGGTATATTCAGACAGACAGTATAAAAAGTGTCTTTTGAACATTAAAGCATGCAAACATGTTCTAGTAGAAACCCCAGTAGGAACGAGCATAATACGCCCCCTTTAAAACTCTTTAAAAAATGCTGACTTACCTTCGGAGTCTCCGTCCACATCCTGGGACTGGTAGTTGTAGAGGGTTTGGGGTTGTCTCTGAGGCTGCTCTCTGTCCTCCCTCATCCTGACTGGAGCTCTGCTGGTGGGACTGAACTGTATCGTGGGATACGAGCTCTGCTCCTCTTTACCGAGCGGCTGCCTCTGCTCCACTGTCACCTTTTCTTGCTCCTTATGGCCGCCAGAATGGGAGCCGCCGTGACTCCCCGTGCGACTGTCTTGACTATGTCTGTGATGGCCAAAGAGCCTGGCCCCCTTGTTTGCACGGCCGTTATGTGCTGTGTCCTGTACCACTCTGTTTCTGTTATGTCTAATGGTCCTTTCACCAATTTCCTGTTGCGGCCTGTGGTTCTCTGTGGTCACTCTCTGTGTGGTTGTTGTTGTTGTAAGCGATGTTGATGTTTCGCTCTGAGCCCCTGTCGTGGTCGGATCTGTGTTTTGTGTGACCTCAGCCTCGCTGCTCCTCTCTGGATCAGAGCTTTTTTGCGTCTCCCTCAGCTCGTGTCTCCTGTGATCATGGGAGCTGAAGGAAGTGGAGCTTGACTCCGGGTAAGCTGGTGGTGCTGTAGTAGATTCCAGTGGTCGGGCCAGATCTTGCATAGAGGAAGACGTCGGCCCTGGCAGTGTGTAGTCATAATCCCCCGTGCCAAAACTGGGTGGGTCCTGCTTATACAGTGGTAAAGTGTTTCCCAGTGCCAGCTTGGAAAATGGTTCCACGGGACTCATTTGTCGGCCGTCATGGCGGCTGCTAACGTCTCTCAAAGGGTTGTTGTTCTCAGTGGTCGAAACCCACATGGGGTTATTAGAACTACGAGGGTCACAACCGGGGATAGGCGAACACATTAACCTCCCACCATCATTTGGACAGTGACAAACTTGACACCGGTCCATTTGAAAGGAGTGTCCCGCCTCGTACTTCTTGTTGCCATGGGTACAGCCAATCCGCGCACATTGCTGACAACCATCTGCAGGTTGTGAAATATCAATGCAGTTGGGGGGGATTTCAGGGCACGGAATAAACTGACAGCTTATCTTCCCTCCTCCCTGGGGACAGGAGCATTCAGTGCTTCCAAAATCCACAAAGTAAGATTCCCCCTCTGGGACTTTCCCTTTCCGGAAGCCCGCTTGGACGCAGTCGTAGTATTGGTAACCCTCACAGGTGCAGCCCCTTTGTGTACAGGCGGGACAGCAGGCACCCTTCTCTAAAACTGTTTCAATGCAGCTCTGCATATCAGGACAGTCCACACCTGTGCAGTCTTTCTGACTCAGACAGGAGTCCATGCACAGAAGAATCCAACATAAAAATAACGTTGCCCTCTGAATGTCCATTTTGAATTAAAAAAAAAAACGTACCAAAAAAATGTCAGTTCTTCAAATAAGTGTGTCTTCAGGCTAGATTTTATTCCAGATGAGAAAGATTTTTGTGTCTTGTAGCCTGTGAAAGTAAACAGTGGTCAGTGATATATTTACAGGACAAAAGTTGTCATTGGCATTCAGTAGATACTAATCAGTGTGCTATTATTTTTGCTTTGTTCTCACATTTTATTATTATCAAAAACATGTGCGTTTTAACGTAATAACCTGTCTGCTTTAATTTGGCCACCTGCCAATTGTACATTTTTCCATGCCTACTCGTTTGGCACCACAGTAGGGGATGAAAGCTGCGGTTTATATTTGATTGCACATGGAAATGTGGCCAAAGGTAAGATTAACCGAGGGAAATATGTACAAAAATAATCCAACAAAAATTGTCAATGCTGAAATAACAAAACCTCCCTCCTATGACAATGTTAGTTTGCCATAGAAAAACAGTGTGCTAATTGTGTTGCACAGAACTGCAGCATATGTTAGTGTTCTCATCAAATGTTTTGCTTCCCCAGAATATGGTGGCGATGTTGTGCAAATACTGTACAGTTGTTTAAGTCCATTGTTTCTGCCTATAATAGCATGCAAACTGTGCTTTTGCAGGGATAACACATCACTGATACGATGTAAACTAGCAGAAGTACTGTTAGAAGAAAGCATATTGTAATGAATAAAAGTCATATAAAGTATAGATATGAATGGATCTGAGGAGATTTTCTCTAGAGACAGCAGCAGCACAAAGTCAGATAGGCTTGATCCTGATGTGACTTCAAATCAGCCAAGCACATTGAAAACCAGGTGTTTTCTATTTTACTTTTCCTGTTTTTCCTTGCTGCTTGCTTTCGTGCCAGTCGCAAGAGACGTATGTGACATTTCATGCAAAGAAAAGACAGAATTAGAGATTAACTCTGTTAATGTTTCGAACCAAATTCAGTGGAACTCTTTCCACAGCCTTTTTTGTTATCACATTTTTCTCAAACTGCATGTCCTTGGAGTAGATTCCCACCAAAAGAGGAGTAGCTACAGAAAGCAAAGCATAGAAGATGTTTACAGATTACTTTTTCTTCAATAGAAACAGCATATGTGTTCTTGGAAGTATATACCTCCTGCTGCAACATACTGTATCTACAAGTACTTATAATTTAGAAAACAAAAGACATGTGGCAACCTGGTTATTGCAAGTGCATCTGCCTGACTGTGCTGATATTGGAAAATCTAACTCCAGCCTGCTGAGCAAAACACAGTGTATCTCTAAGAAAATAATAAAAAGAAATAAAAATGTAGAGGCCTTCACAATGATCTAGGGATCATCAAAATAAACACATCTCTATAGCTCTGTCTTTCTTCATAAGTCAGGCAAAGCCAACAACACAAAGTGCACTGCAGCTCTGTTTAGAGAATCAATGATGTCTTTGTGTGCTTTGGGTACAAAATCATTTTACCAGATCTTGCAGTCTTTAACAGGCACATGGCCCACTGCCAGGGTGTGTTGAACTCAGTCCTAAAACTCTGTTTGTCTACAACATTCATAGAGAGTGAAAGGGAAAAGTGAAAAAAAGGCCACTTGATGAAATCTGATGGACTGAGAGTGAAACTCATCTGGTTGTACCTTTAAAGCCCTTGATACTAGAGCTGCTTTCTGTGAATGAAAAGTAGTCTGTCGGCTTGTTTGTTCAGCTATCAGTTCATGGAATGTCCCACAAAAAAATTCAAACAGCGGCTGTTTTCCTTGTTGCCATCCCAGTAGCCAAAAAGTGACCTTTATCCTTTTTGCGCACAGTGACCCGCGCGCGCGTGCACACACATACGCACACGTCCGCACGTGTAAACACTCAGCTACTAATTCCTGAACCCACGAGCGAACACGCTGAAACGTCAATCTCTAAATATTACAATGTAATGTCATGAATTCAAGAATGACTCGCTTGCGCATGGGAGATTCTTTGAAAGTGCACACTCGCTGTCGAAGTGGGGACTTCAGCAGCATGCATGGTGATCAAAACTTTAAATTATTTCTCAGCATGTTAAACAAGAGGCGACTACAACACACAGTCGTATAGGCACACAGCAAATAAAGCCTAAAATAATTAACGCGTTTATTTAATGCACGAGGAACAGTAGGCAACAGGAAAACAAATATCATACAAGATTAAAAACATGACAGTATTGATCACAGAACCTACAATATTTGCTATATGTTCACATGTTGTCCAGTGGAAAGCAAAATACTCAATCGTGCATTGACATCGATTGTTTTTATCCATAAAAAAAAAATCACGTTGCCTACCTTGCGTCTCTGCAGCGCTGCTGTGCTCCTAAAGGAAACTTGTGTGCGTAAAGTTTGTGCCCTGACTCCGACTTGGGAGGCTGGGAGCGCCCTCTCTCCCTCTTTTTCAGAGGGGGGAGGGCGGGACAAACTTACATAGAATTATTTCCAACTCTTGACTCAATGATTTCTGTTCCCTTTTCTGCATTACAATCATCTAAAACACGAGAAATGACTTCATATGGAGCGACGTCAGCAAACTAACAAATGTGTCAGTAGCCTACATACGAAAAATAATTGAGATGATCCAAAAGTTAATTACTGTGTAGTAGAAGAATATAATGATCATACCGAAAATAAATATAGTGCCTCTGGTCATATAACATTGTAAGAATGTTACAATGGAATGAAAATCACAGCATTTTCATTATTTTTGGCTATAGTTTGTATTTGTAAATGTTATTACTGTTTAACATCAGTATATTTACAGATACACAGCTTCCAATTAGATGCCAAATTATTGACTGATATGCTGTTTCCTCCCAGAGATGCCAACTGATAATAAATCAACTCATACAAGCATTAGACATCACATGATGTTTGTGATCTTTCTCAACAGAGCTTAGGTTAATTTTATTACAGCTGTAATTACTGGAATTTACTGGAATTTACTGTAGTACTGCAAGGTACAAGGCTCTGTCCTAAACAGACTGCACTGCATTTTTTATCTTTTCTTTTAGTTTGATCTTCAGGATAATTGAGTCACCACTGAGAATAAATATAGACAAAAGCTGTGTCAGTGGATGAATAGACTGATCAGACAGGCACACAGGGCACCGGGGCCATTGATCACTTTGTTTCAGGGGTCTCCCTTGACTAATCAATGACAGAGACGAGTCAGTGGCCCCATTATTAGTTTTCTCTCTTCATTATAGTCAAACGCATGAACAGCTGCACCACTCACACACTATGAAGACCCCCCAGATGCTCACGCTGCTTTCCTGACTGAATAAAATGTTTATCTCTCATTTCATTCACAATTCAGCTCTCCATTTTGCGTATTTGTGACTTATGGATCATACAGACATGGATAAAAAACTCTTTAAATCTTTGATAACAGACCAGTTATCCTCCAAGCTATATCCAAGCTCTATTACATCTAGTGTGACTTAACTTCATAACAACTGTATTGATTTTCTGGTTCAGTTTGTTATCTCAGTCTGGCCTGGTAGTCAAGCTGTATTATACCCTTACATTTGACCCACTCATATGATCATTAATAACCTGGATACATGAGCTAAGTGGCGATGGAGCTGCTAATCCCCCGGGAGAGCTGCCCTGCCGTGGAGCCTAAAACACAACCAAGTAGCACCCATAAGCTGCTGACCCTCAGAAAGGCAGGCAAGTAAAAACATCATTAAAGGAAACTTGAGATCATCTTGCGATTGGATTACATCAGCTGAGACGCCAAATCGGGTCAGGGGCGTAAAGTGTGTGCGGGAGGGCAATGGCCCCTTCCCTTCTTTCTACCCCCCTACTTCCGGCGCCCTTGCTCGGACCATAGGGCTGGGTATTGCCTATACAACCTCGTAATATGATAAGTATCGCAGTACATGTTGATTTTAAATAATAACCACACAGAAATTACTACAACAGCGGTTCTTTGTTATTCTGCATAACAGCGATGGCACAACTTAAAACACTTCAAATTCAGACCCACAGAGATCTTAAAAGTAAAACATATTTTGTTTCTAATCCCAGAGTTATTAATCAATGCAAATATTTAACCTACAGCAGTTGACTGCTGTGTCGATACAGTAGCATCTGTATCGATATACGTGTATCAGCAAGGAGTATGTCACAATATATTGGCGCATAAAGTTTTTGGAGCGCAGCCTTATCGGACCACACCCATCTTTGAAGTGGGCCTTCGTTTTGATCTCCACTACACATCTGTAAAGTTTCATGACTGCATCTTGCACGGTTGTGGCGCTATCGCGGTGACAGGATCTGTCCGCAGACAGACAGGCAGGAATATAAACACCTGCCAAAGTACTCAAATCCGCTTCTGTGGTAGTTCCAGCTACAGTAGGTGTCTCCAGACCACATTTTTTTCATGATGACAGGCGCTTACACACACACACACACACACACACACGGTGAAAACAATACTACGCTGTCGTGACTGGTTATCACATTTTGCTTTCTTCCGCAGAAAAGGTTACATAATACACATTAGTCATGACCATCTGCAGTGACATGTCTGTCGCAATGCACTGTTTTGCCAATTACCACCTCAGAAGTAAATCATCCCTTGTGCCATTTCAACAACTACAAATGCTGCTTTCAGAATTGCACGCTTTCAACAGTCAAATAAATCATCTCTGTAATAAAAACCAGTGGTAGGTTAAGAACATTTGAGGCCCTCTGGACTCTGGAGAGATGTCCTCATGTCACGGGCAGGGGCCGAATGACCTGTTCCCCCCACAGTAGTTGACCTCTCCTCACTCTTCTGGGGCCAGAAACCCTTCAGTTCAGTAATGGCTCTCAGCCTGCGAGATAATGTCCTCTGACACGCACTGATTTGGGAGAGGTAATTGCACCCCACACTGTTGTAATTTCTCATTCATGCATGTTTGAATGGTGACTTATGCCACTACTAATTGCAAGCCCACTGACTGCAACCCGGCCTCATAATAATGGACCTAATGGGCACTTTCTCTATTTCACACTAATATTGAATTAAAATTTAACATTTAATAAACTGTGTTTATTATTCGTAATCTCCGAGCAGAGTGAAGTCATTCTTGCCTCAGTTCTTTCGACGATAGCATAGCCTTAATATTCTTCAGGGTTTTCATTACAACCGATGCCAGTGATGGTGACATCATTGTCTTCTTGGGCCCCCTAATGCAGCAGGCGTTAACGCTATCTGTCCATTGTGTGATACATTGTCCTCATCGTCTGCTTTTGTTTAAACAGGTGGAGTCTCACAGTGTTTGTTGTAAGCTTTGTTAAAGCCAGAGAGGTAGTGTGTGGGGTCGTCTAAATTGATATATCGTATACCTCAGTCCATTATCTGTTCATTTCATGAGTTATTTCACAAGATCTTGAATGTGGAATTATCGTTACACATCATCCCATTACAGAATTAGGGAAGAATTATGCAAGGATCCCAGCAACACATACAAAGTGCCAGATGATTATTCTTAATCTTCTAATAATAGTGTTTTGGCAGCAATGTAATGACCAATAACTTGACTTGTCTCTGCCTCATAACTTTAACTATGCCTTTGTTGCTCTGGTACAGTGCATTGCTTTGTGCTTGTTGTTGTATATACCTCCTATTTTATTGTTTGTTCTTTTATTGGATTTTTGCTTCTCTATCTGTACTTATTTCTGTCTTTGTGCTGCTGCACCTGATTTTCCCCTCCAGGGATCAATAAAGGTTTATCTTATCTTAAATGTTGTTGATTCTCAAAAGTTTTTTCTACTTGTGTACTATAATATGTTCTGCACGAACACACTTCTGCGGGTCTATCAGATGAAGTGAAGAGAGGAAGTCTTTAAAGTAAACCAGCAACGACAGGCCATTGTGGCTCTGCAGGGGGCCACACCACGGGAAATTAAGACCCAAATGTAACGTGGCGAAAGTGACTCCCCACCTGTGTCTTGTAAAGACTTTCCAGGCTGTAGTTAAATGGCATGTCTGCTGTGTGTGGGGTTGCAGCCCCACAGTGCAACAGCTTTTGGCTCAGCTATGAAATAGCAAAAATGTTTAGTTCCGCTTCAGTTCCACATTGAATATTCAACACATTTAAATGTGGTGTGATATCAATATGGTCAAGAGGTAATTAATATCCTCTAATGGCACAAGCTAGTCTCAAATAGGCTATCATTAATATAATTTAACTCAATATAAATTTAAATTAGAAATCTAATTTATAGAGTCCAATTAAATGTGGGGCGCGTGGAAGCATTTTGGCAAGATTGCACCTCCTTTGTCCACAATCATGAATGCATAGAGCTGCAAATGCAAAACCCACTCAGCTCTATCCACCTAATGGCTGCACCATGGAAATGGCAAGGGAATTTACAGCACGTAGTAAAGACTGTGTAAAGGGATTTGACACTTAAATCACAGCCCTGTAGAACTGCTCTGCTCTACTTTAAGTTAATCTGAAAGGGGAAAAGGTGCATTACTTCTTCAGGGAAATCCTGATATTTAAGGAAATAATTTTTTTCCTTTTACTATAATTGATTCAAAAAAAATGTCGCCCAACATGAAGTTCACCAGATTGCTGAAAAAAACTGCAGAGTCAAGACCCTCTGGACATCCATATTATCACACACACAGAGTTACTGTGGTTATCGTTTGAGCTAGTTCCACCTCCTTTTTAAATTTCTTGGAACTCACAAGATAGCTCCCCGAGGCAAAGGCAGATTTCACTGGATAGTAACACCTTTTATTATGCCTACCTACAGCAGTTTTCACTCTGCCTCACACCTTAGGGGACCTCTAAGCTGTGTACTTCCAAAACTATTTGAAGCAGTGACCCTTCCAAAGCCTATTACATTTCTGGTGAAAGCTGAGCCACCAGCTGAGAACATTGCCACTGAGTAAGAGTAAGTGACATGGCCTTCTGCACCCACTTGTTTGGACCAAGCCAAGCATGGTGGCCAAGAAAAGTTCCAGACTTCACACCAGGAAGGATGGGGCTGCTGATGCGTGCCAGATGAGGAGACACTGGATGGAATTTGAAAGCAGCTGCAGCCATTTGTGACATCGGAAAATATTTTATGTGCAACATATGTGTTGCCGCATGCGTTTAGTCTAATAGCAGAGGTGAAGAGGCTTTGACGGTAGGCCTATACAATTAGGGTTGGGCACCGAAAACCGAGAACCGATTAGAACCGATAGCAAACTGCCAAAAACTGGGTACCTGTTAAAAACATGAGAACCGATTACAACCGAATCCAACTAACTTTAAATTGACTTATTTTATTGACACAATAAAGTCAAAGAATAAAAGTATTTTTGTTCTTTTTTTTTTTTACCTTATTGGAATCGAAACTGGGAATCGATGACGAGCGGAATCGATAAGCAGAATCGAAATCGATAAAATTCAAACAATACCCAAACCTATATATCATGCAGCACCATTGCTCAATATAAAAGTGGGCAGCCATTATATATACACACTGGAAACTGAAAAGGTCAACATTTAAGAAATAATTGATTAAATATACTGAAATCAGCAACTTTTAAAGGTTACGACCATTTACCTTACCAAAAACAAAGTCACAAAGTCAGACAATTTAAAGAAAAATATTCCTAACAATTTGGGAACTTCCCCTTTTTTCATCAGATATAGTTAATGGTTGCTGAGCTTTAAGTCTGCCAGATTTGGACTGAGGAAATCACATAATGATCATCTATCCGAGGCCCAGAGACAACTCTGCATTACAATAACTTTTCCCTTTGAGTGAGTTCATTCATGTGCGGCACTTTGTGTTTGTGTCTAGACGTGAGCCTCCATGTGAAGAGACACGGAGTGTGACATTCAGGTATTGTTTTCCATGTTCTCAGACATTACATCATTCACTCCTGCTAACATGAATTGTACGTGCATCGCCCGTGGATAAGGTCCAAAGATGAAACTAAATGTAGGACTGAAGCCCACACAGAGCGGCTTTGCCAGAATAAATGAAAGTTGTGCTGTCTTCTTAGGTTTCATTCTCAATTGCCATCATTGTACTGAAGAATGATACGTCATTTTCATTTCAACCCAAAATAGCCTGAAAAAGTCAAACTAAGTCGGAACAGCCGTCACTTTCATCGACGTTACCTTTGTAGTATAAATATACATTCTGTGTAGATTGCTGCAGTTGCAACTATATGTTTGTCATTAAAGCCTATTGGAACACAGCAGCAGTCTGTGATAGGCTTTCATTGCTAATGCACTCTGACTCAAACAATATGTCACCTTTGGCACAGCATTATGTAAAACACTTCAAAACCACAGTGCATTTGCTAATCAAGCTGTGCATCTCTCTGTCTAGAAAACGAGACGCACAAACCGGGAGGAGCATTGCTGTAATAACTTCAAAGCGGATGAGAGGATGCATCAGAAATAATGCAGCCAATTGCACTCAGAATGTATAATTAACATTCTGTCAACAATTCATGTTCTACCTCAGGACCAATTTTAATGCCAGAAGAAATGATCTCACATGCAAACAAACAAAGGGGGAATTCAAGAGTTTGGCTCTTGTTTTACACAGTATAACACGATCAAACATGTTGCCATTTTTCAGCCACAGCCAAAAATAACCACAGCTATTTTGTTAAATACTTCACAGTTTAAAGGGCACTAATGACATTTCTCTTTTTTTTTCCATCCATATCTCATGTAATAAACTGTCCCCTACTCATTGCTGTCATCCATGCCATGGGTGAGAATAACATGCAGGTAGCTGTCAGTGACACCTAGGGGTGAAAAGTTGCACACTGCATGTTCTTGACTGAATGCTGCAGACCCACACAGCCAAACTGTGGGTGCATCCAAATGATGCAATGTAAGAATGACTGGCAGCCAGACGTTCATGATGGTCTGCTTTGTCTGGTTATTCAGATTGATTTAGAATTTAATATAAAACCATACAAAATCAATCCACAAATGATTCAGTTACTTCAGTTACTCAGCCAACTTCTAAATGCCCCGCACTTCATATTCATTCACCATGCAGAGCAGACAGTTCTTGTAGGGCAGGATAATGTTTGATTTGTGTCCTAATGGCTTTCATTTATCTTACGTACCGATGGACAGGTAGATCTATTAGCGAGTGTCAAGGATTAGTCAAACGCTTAAAAGTTATCAGAACAAGAATATATAAATTTATGCGATCACTTGTAAGCAATGAATCATATCTTTAGTTCAACGTCATTTCCGAGGCCGTCTTTAATGATGGTGTCGTATTTGATTACATTATGGTGTTTAAAGTTTTGTCCAACACTACATACAGTACACGAGAGAGACAAAATGTTAGAAATAACATATACAACACAACACCACAACAAGAGCCTTAAAATCTACACTAGAGATGAACGCACATCTCTCTGACACAGAGCCAATAAAAACAATAAGCACATTAAGCTTCAGCTTTTAATGTTTTACGTAAAGCACTTTGAATTGCCTTGTTGCTGAAATGTGCTGATAAACTTGCCTTGCCTTGCCTTGCCTTCAGACAGATTGGATACATTTGAGATTGGATTTGGGTTGGATTAGATTCTATATGTGTAGGCCTACATATGAACTGGTAACTCAGCGATATTGCTTCCAGATTATTTTTTCCATTAATTGATTGATTGTTTGGTTTCTGAAAATAGTGAGAAATGCCGTCACAATTACCCAGAGCCCAAAGTGACACATTCACAATGTTTGTTTTGTCCGACCAACAGTCCAAACCTCAAAGTTATTACAAACATATTCAAATTATTGAAATAATTAAAAGTGAAAAGAAGCATGCAAAAATCTTAATTTGTAAAGTAACTAAAGTTGTCATAAATGTAGAGCAGTAAAAAAGTACAATATTTCCCTCTGAGATGTAGTCGGTTGTGGAAAAAGTACTCAAATATTTTACTTAAAAGTAGCAATACCAGTGTTTAAATACTCTGTTACAAGTAAAAGTCCTACATTCAAAACTCAAAAAGTGCAAAACTGCAAGTATTAGCATCAAAATATACTACATATATGATATTATGGGATTATAATTATTGATGCATTAATGTGTTCATCACTTTAATGTTGCAGCTGATAAAGGTGGAGCTAATTACTTTATGCTGTGTAGATTAACCTATAACAATATATCATAATGTAATAGTTGATTATATTTTCTATTCATAATCTAAATAACTAGTAACTAAAGTTATCAAATAAATGTAGTAGAGTAAAAAGTACAATATTTGCCTCTGACGTGAAGTGGGGTAGCATACAATGGAAAGACTATAGTAAAGTACAAGTAGGCTACTGCAAAATTGTACTTCAGCACTGCCAATAAGCATGAGCCTCGTCAATTCAGTTGATTTTGTACTTTAGTCTTCAAAAATTTGAATTCACTATCTATGATATAATTCAATAGTTAGTAAAACAAACAAACTGTACCTTTAAGAAAGAGCGTCATTCTTCCCCTGGTGATGACGTTTACGCACTCCCGGCATGCACACTGGGAAGTCCAATTATTGCTAATGGCGGGTATTTGTATGAAACAAACATATTGTAGGCGATTGTTTCCGAACTGTATACAATAATATAAACCCGAGGATTTCAAATTAAGAGCCGCTGTGTGTTCCGAAGCGTCTTCGAGGATAAACAAAGCGAAGGACTCGAATTAGAGGACAGGGGGACATTGTAACGTTAACTGTTATCATCATGTGCTCGCTGTTAACTACTGACTCAAACTGAATGAGCAGGAAGATAGCGTGTGTTTGGTTTGAAATAGCTTCAGTAGCGATGTTAGCTCACCTAAACGTCCGTCTCAGAGCCACAACTTCAAAACTACAGTACAAATAGCTAACTTAATGGGACGGCGGAAGTTTAGCTAGTACAGAAACTTAGCGTCCATTCATTCGACCGTTAGGTTCGCTGCCAACAAATCTCCGCAATCTCATGAAACGGAAATGACTTCGTTCAAGTTATCAGTGCTTATATTGTCGTTATTAATAGCCGTCATTCTTGTTAACGGTTCCTCGAAACTAAATATTCCCAAAGTGTTGCTACCGCTTGCTAGAAGTACAAGAATTAACTTCACATTGGAAACTACTGAAGGTTGCTACAGATGGTGAGTAGAACAAGGTTAGCTGAGGCCCTGCTGCTGAAGGAGTGTCATGTTGCATGGAGCATGTGAGGCCACATGGCCAAGTATACAAGTACACTAGTCCAGACATGGCAATAATATGTGTGGACTGGGCATTAATACAGCTAAACTGCTTGAAGTTAAGATGGATTTTTAAAGAAGTTTTTCTTGTGTCCACCTTTTAATCCATCCAAGTTTACAGTAAAGCTGCAACTAACCCAAGTATGAAAATGTTATTCCACCTCAATTCGTTCTATGATGAACATAACACTGATATTGTGAAAAGGGGCTATATTGTAGGGCTGCTCGATTATGCCAAAAATCATAATCATGATTATGTTTGGTCAATATTGATATCACGATTATTTAACACAATTACTCATTGACTTTGGAAACATAATTTGTTGAACTTTGGTTGAAATATAATTCAACTAATAAAAATAAATGTAAAAATTAGATTAAAAATTATATATAGATTATTGTTTTGTTTTTTAAAATAAATACTACATATACATTTAAATAAATTGGTTCAAATATGTTGTGTTGCTGCAATAGGCTATTACATGATGTAGGTTTCTCCTTGCTGATACACGTACCGATACAGATGCTACTGTATCGATAGAGCAGCAAATGCTGTAAATATTTCCATATGTTAATAACTCTGAGATTAGAAACAGAATATTTTATTTTACTTTTAAGATCTCCGGGGGCCTGAATTTTAAGTGGTTTAAGCGGTGTGATCGCTGTTATACAGAAAAATAAAGAACAGCTGTTGTAGTAAATTCTGTGTAGGGCATGGTCATTATTAAAAATCAACGTGTATTGCGATACACATCGTATCTTGGCCTCTGTATCGTGATACGTATCGTATCGTGAGGTTGTAGGTAATACCCAACATATTCCAGTCTGAGGAAAAGTGCACCACTGTAAAGAACAGGGGTGCGCTGGATTTATAACACAAGACAAAGCAAGAGCATCACTGTGAAACTCATTGCGGCACAATATCTTTTATTTCATAATCGTTGGAAGCCAAAATCGTAATTAAAAATGAAATTGTATTAATAGCCCAGCCCTACTATATGGCCACTCCACTTACTGCATGTACATGACCTGTTATCTGGTCACATTCTTCCAGGTCTTCCACCAGACCAGAGGTAGCAAGCATCCAGGCGGTGGATGAGGAGAGAGGCAGAGGCTGCTCCCGGAGAGCTGTTCTCCAGGCTCTCTCCACCCAACCCTCCAGACTGACCAGCATCATTCTGGCTGAAGATGTTGGTAAATACACTGATGCTATATTAATTAACAATTAGTAAACACAAGTAGCTAATTCAATAGTTGTTCCTATGTGTGAGATTCGAAATGAATGTGTGCATTGTTGGTCCAGTTGTACATTTTCTGTATAATAATGTTGAAGATCATCATCTGGCAAATCTACAACCATATTGAAGAGTGCTTTGCTGACTGTTCACGTTGTTGCTATGAGGTGTACAGAAATGTTTACAGATGTGCAAATGCAAGGTTCTAAGTGGAAAAAACAACTGGAAACTGAGACAGTTAAATACTCTGGAAATGATTTTGTCTTGGGAAATTAGTTTTTGTGTTTTTCTTTTGCTGAGAATGAACGGCAACTAATAGGGCTGCAGATGCTGTCCAAACTGTTACTTTGGGAGGCTGTTTATATCATAAACTTTATAAGGTTAAGATGTGAAACGCTCCATGAATTTGCTAGTGATAGAGCACCACACGTCACATAGATTAGATAAGGGAACTTTCTCAAGCAGCCCAGCAGATCTTGACAGGTATAAGATGTTAGTGCTGGCTTGGTTTTCTAATCAGCCTCTGTGCAGCGCTCAGTTGGTTTGCTCTCTGAAAAATGCTGATTTTGCACTATGATGTAGATGGTGCAAATTAAACAGAGCATCAGAAGTCAAAAGCGCACATTGATCAGTATAAATAAAAGATTATTTGTCCTGTTTTTTACGGGCTGAGTGAAAGGTCACTACCACAATTTATTATATCGTGTGGAGTACATCTTCATCTTGCAGTTGCCAGCACTTCTAGGGGCTATTATTCTCATTTTCTATGCAGTGTCATATGCAATGAACGGTTTTAAGGTCACATTTCTAATGTTCTATAACATGAAGAATTCAGAATATACATAAAATAAACTATATAAACTCTTCATATTATTCTGCCGTTACAGAATGAGGAAGCATGCTTAGACAGCATCACATAAGCTGAGCCTATTAAGTGTTTTCATTTATTCATCATTCTCTGGTTTTACATGGATTTATGGCAGGAAATGAACAATGAAAAATAACTAAGAAAACATAATCAAGGATTTCTAAACGCTAGTAGGTAAAGCCACAGAACAAGGTAGAAGTAGGTAGTACTGTAGGGTATAACACATGAGTATAATAGTATACAGTGTGTTATTTGTGTGTGCTCTATTCCCTTCAAAGTAACAAGTCTAATGGTCATTCTGTTGCACAACACTTATTTTTTTCCATCCTTCCTTCTTTGCTGTTGTGTAATGCTGTATGTCATCTGTTGCCTGTGGCACTGCTGGCCAGTCATGGATGACTGGCAGTTGTGAGCATTTGCTTTGGAATCAGGAAAATCAGACACATTGGCCTTTCCACATGCATCTCAAATGTCTGTTTTAAACAAAAAACAACAAAGTAAGACAATCTGTTCAGACCACAATCACTGACTTTGAATGTGGCCTAACTCACTCCACCTGTTTTAGGTTTACCATAACATAATGTGATATAATCTATCGCTCATGCAACAGCCCACATAGCAGACCAGGAAAGCCACAACATTTGACTTGATTGATAACTGTAGAGCTTTGTGCGCGAAGCAGATGATGCTTTAGAGCGATCGGTCTCCATTGCTATTTCCATACACATGATAAAGTATGTGTGCTTGCTTTGTGCCTCAACAAGAATAACTGCTCTGCCTTTTGGAAATCAGTATTCCTGTAAAACACCAAGCCATTTATTTTTGTGCTTTTCCTTGTTTGATTAAAGTGCAATATTGTAGTACTGCGCAGTATGTACTGTGTATAATATGTTCTGTCCCCTCTTTCTTTTGCAGTTACAGGACAGGTACTGCGTTGTGACGCCATTGTCGACATCATCAGTGACATCCAGATAGTGTCGACCACCAGAGAGCTACATCTGGAGGACTCGCCACTGGCACTGAAAATCCATGCACTGGACTCTGAAGGTGATGTATACTGGCTCATCACAGGATGATGTGATTCTCATTATACGCTGCAGGTGTTATTAATCATTAAATATTACCTTAAAGGTATAATATGTAACATTTCCGCATTAAAATGTCTAAAAAAAAACAACTAGACCTATGTTATATATTTTGTCGAGTTGTGTACTTACATTATCTCAAATGTTTCCAACAAAGTTCAGACCAGAGAAATTTGTCTGGTCGCCTGTCCAGTTTCAAGCCACATTTTTACAATACACTACACTTTTCACGATTTACTTTTTAACTATCCATTTGAACCGGATGAAGGATTTTAGTCTTCGGATGTCTGGATCTTAGATATTAGAGAAACAAGCTGTGGAAAGCTTTCTCCGACGTCCTTTGTCCGTCGGAGAAACACTGATTTTTAACGTGAAACTTTTGTTAAGTGTTTTTACCGGTTTTAATCATCGGGTCCGTTTGTTTTGGAGAGGATGAGACCTCAGCGGATAATTCGGCTCCTGGTAAAAACCTGCTGAACGATGAACACTGAAGGAATTCTAACCAGAAGAAACTGACTGCAATGACGACAACAACTCCCATGATCCCACGCTACTTCACAATGTCACCAAACTGCATTTTGTTATTGTTTTGAGTGAGAGACCCCATAGCTGCAGAATTACAGTACATATTATACATTTAACGCTATTAAGAATCATTTACATCAACACTTGTAATATCACTCCATTTTGCAGTTGTAACAAGTGCATGGAGTATTGTTGTTTTGCCGCTCTAAAGACTTCTCAGAGTGATGACTGAGCTGGCTCTAGGCAGCGTTTTCTTTCCCCTCAGGCTGTTCCTGTGAGGTAGCTGTGTTTGTTCTGTTCGACTGGTTCCATTTAAGCCAGACACACTTAGTTTAATGAACTGGAGCTACAGCCTGATTCTTTCTGATGATGGCTCCAGAGCCCGGCGTTTTGTTTTTGTGTGCTTCGGCCTAAACGTGCATTTTAGATTCCTCGAATGGAGTAGAATGCAAAAGGACGGCAAGTGTCCTGTAATGAAATGGTTTTGTTTTAGCTAATTCGACTGCGAGGAGCTTTCAGACAATAGTGCTCAGCATCCATTATACATTCAAGTATATTAGTGACCTCAGCCTTCTAACACAAGTTGAAAGGTCACACCCATGTGTTTAGATTTGAAGTTTGTGAATTAAAGAAATAGCAGGACTGACTCTTGTTCTTTTTTTATGTTGCAGGAAATACCTTCAGCACCCTCGCAGGTCTCGTGTTTGACTGGACCTTAGTGAAAGATGTAGATGTGAATGGATTCTCTGACTCTTACAATTCATTACGGTAGGCTTCCCTGTGTTACGACTCAAACGTATTTTGTTTTTAGAAAATCTGATAGCAAACCAAAAGTAGACAAAATTACCAGCTGCCACTGATGTACTAACCTAATTGTAAAACTGTTGATACAGTGGTCTTGTTGATTTACTAAAGTATTGTGACTTTTAATAATAATCTAGTGGTCAGATGAAAGGGGCCTTACTGAGTTGATTTCTAATCAATCTCTTTTCTCTCTCTTCTCAAGGGTACTAAAATTCTCAGAGTCCACCTACACACCCCCTGGATACATATCTGAAATGGAGCGTGTTGGGAAACAGGGCGATATTATTTTGGTGTCCGGACTGAAAACAGGACATGCTAAATTGAAGGCCAAAATACAAGAGTCATTGTATAAGGTAAGCTGCTAAAGATAGGCATGAAAGATACATTTCTTGGCTGTTAACACCAGCACAAAGTTGAAAAGTTGAAATACTGCACTTTATTGTTACAGCCATAGATGGTCTCAGAAGAGTAGAATATGTTCTAGTTGCCATCTGTGTGATCGCTTATCTCCTGAGATGCAGACATCTATAAATAGCAAAAGATTGCATGCTAGCAATGAGTCCTTCCTGCCTTTATATATGATGTCGCAGCAGTATTTCACTTTAATTTCTGTCTTGTCAAAGAATTTGTGGCCTATATTTTTTTGTCATCAAGCTTTTACCTGGTAGAGTAAATATCCATACAATCTATTGTCTAACAAAGAATGGACACTTTATTTTCAGTAAAATATTAGGAATGCCCAAACCATTGCGTTTCTTTTTAAAAATCCAGACTGAAAACCTTACTGTTCTCAAGTGCTTTTAACTAAAATGTTTTTAAAACCCAATGCCTTTTCATTGTATTACTATAGTTAAAAAAAAAAAATCTTACTCTTTTATTCTACTTTTCAATTCAATTTCAATATAGATTTATATCTTTTATTTTGCTCTTTTTAAATTGTATTGTTTTAACTTTGAATTGTGTTGTTCTAACTTTGTATTGTGTTGTTTTAACTTCTCTGTACAGCACATTGAGCCTACCCCTGTGTAATATGTGCTTTAGAAATAAAACTGCCTTGCATAGTAATATATAAAATATTGACAACAATAACCAAGAGCCACTTGCAGTTTAAATTTATTGGTTTATGTGTATATATATTATTGAACACTGCAACCCATCTGCTGTGGTTTGTTAAGGCGGCAATCTGAAGCTGTGTTGTGCTGTAACTATGGTGACTGTGCCACAGGATGTGGGTGCTGCTGAGGTGAGGCTGCTGATTTTAGAGAACATCCTGCTGAGTCCTGCACATGATGTCTACTTGCTGGCGGGAACTTCCATCCGATACAAACTCCTGAAGATAAGACAGGGCACGATCACAGGTCTGACTCTGTTTAGTGAAGAGCAAAATCTATTACTTTACTGTTACTATGGCTACTGTTTCTGAAGCTCCATTTAGCAAACTCACAGCTCATAATGTTCTAGCATCAGTTTCGCCTTTGTGCATCCCTTTAAGAAAGTTGCTCCAATGTCCTTAGAGGACAAAAATGTCTGTCAAAGAACTGCCACTTTTCCACTTTCACTTATTATTTTTTTTCCAGTCCTGATCACAACTACCAAATACTTTTCTGAATTTTAACCCTTCAAATGCCAGTTTGTTTACATAATACCATTGTTGTTTAGGAAAAAAAAAAATATTTGGGGAAATTGGTTTTTTTTTTCACAGTTTGGGATATGTCAATGATTAGCAACAACATTGATTTTGATACAGTATTATTTTTTACATAATACAGCTGCAATGCCCCTCATGGAAAGCAGGAAAATAGCATGCATTTGCCCCATAGCACAAGCATGATAAAATGGCTCAATTTGGTGGAAAATAGTAAAAAATCCAATTTTGAAGCCAGCGCTCTAGATTGAAAGCCTGATATAATGAAATGCATGGTTTTATGCTATAATGGCAGTGGGATAAACACTTGTGTCTTTAATGGGTTTCAATGGGGACGTTTTTATCCTTAAGGGTCTGAGTGTCTGTGTTTTAGTTGGTTGTAGACTTAGAGGAAAAAAAAAACCCTAGTGAGGCACAAGGGTTTATCATAAAATATGAATTAAAAATGTGGTTGAGTCATTGATGTCACTTACTGTGACCAGATGAGTGGAGCAACTGTGACATTTTTTCCAGTTTCAAGTGTGTCTTGTACAGAAATGCCAGCGCTTAAGTTAATCTGTTTCTGTCTTGTGTTTGTGCAGAACTCACTATGCCTTGTGATCAGTATGAGCTGCACCTTCAGAACAGCGTGGCGGGCACTAATGCAAACCCAGACGTTGCTGTGGCCAGTCTGGATCAAAGCACCTCCACAGTTACAGCAATTCAACTTGGACACATCAATGTGGTGCTGGATCACAAGAGTATCCTTCTGACAAGTCGTACTTGCGCTCTGTAGCAGTTATTATAATGGTATAATGTCACACACTTTGCCTCGACATCTCCAGCTGATAATATATAGTCTGGGAATTTTGTGTTGCAGCGATGAAGGTGTTTTTATCTGAGCAGTGGAGTAGTACTGCTAGGAGTATTATTGGGCATTTTGCAAAAATTGAGCAAGTAAATTTAGAGCTGTCATTGTCAATTAGTGTTCCTGGGTTAACTTTCCTTAGCAGCTTCTGCTTAGGTCTTCGAATGCAAGGAGTGTCTCGCCTTCCCAACAGCACTCTGTATGTGGTTGAGCCAGGCTACCTAGGTCTGTTTCTCTTACTATTGAAAACATAATAAGTATTTCATAGTTTTGTTTTTTTAAAGATGTAGCTCACCTTTTCTCTTTGTTTAGGTTTTAAAATCCATCCAGGAGACAGCTGGGTTCTGGAAACAGGCAGAGTATATGATATCGTCATCGAAGTCTTCGATAAATCCGGCAACAAAATTTACCTCTCTGATGTAAGTATGCTTCAATAAAATCACTGCAAATTTTTTTTAAAGAATTTAATCTGTGTGAATGCTGTATCAATCTATTACCAGAGAAGGTGACAGTAATTGTGAAACACGAGTATTCTAAAATATATTCTGAGCACACTCTGTGACCAACAATTTGTTAAAGTGTCGATAAAATCCAATATTTCACATCTCATCATTAGTATATTGCAGCTAACGGAACGCAACATCTGTTGTAATTTGTATAAGCTGAACTGTTTTTCTTGCTTGTTTTGATTAGTGGCATTACTCTGATAACGATTTTCTGAATCCTGTATAATGGAAAACTAAAAAAAGATTTGGACATCTTTAATCAGATGCAGCCTGAAACAGAGACATTAGAGAAGAGAGATTTAGGGCACTTTGAGCCTTCCTTCGCTATTCTATGAGTTTTATTAGCCAATATTTCAAACCAGTGATGAGAAAACTGTCACCATTGAAGTATGAAAGAATCAAAATCGTGACACACATTGAGCCTGTAAAAGTTTGATACCAGGCTTCTATCTAGAGTCATACAAAGGCACTAAGGCTGGGTATCAGAGACCGTTTCTGAAGGATACCCAGCCCTAAAATTAAGTGGTTTAAAAAAATCTGCGTGTGGTTGATTTTGATTTTGCAGAATGTCCGTATTGGCACTGGATTTCCCGCTGAGTACTTTGAACTCCTGGAGTCTTCTCGGAATGGATCATATCATCGTGTCAAAGCACTCAAAGAAGGCCTAACTCTCATCGATGCTACCCTAAGAGCTGTTGTGGACGAAGTGAGTTTACTTTGCAGCTTCGACCCCTTTTCAGTCTGAATTCCAGCTTGAGCGTCATTGTTGCATTTACCTCCTTCTGCCCCTTTTCTTCCACTTCAGTCGAGCGAGCTTGATCATTTCCTGTGGCCTCTGTTCTGTTTCAGACCGGAAAGATCCATGCACTCGCCAACCCAGTCCACAATGAACAGGATGTAGAAATCTATAACCCCATAGTTCTTAGTCCCAGTATTCTGACATTTCCATGGCAGCCCAAGATTGGAGCTTATCAGTACACAATAAAGGTAATTATTCCCTTTCAGAATGAAAAACCTTGGTGTCTGAATGGCTTTTAATCTGTCGTTGGGCAGAAATGTCACGCATATGACAGCTTTTGTAGGTGTTTTTAGCTATTACTCTTATTCATACTTTGCCATATAATTTTCTTGTCATTTTACCACTGAGAGGTGTCATTCTGGTGCATGTGATGACTTTTTTTCCTGGTGTTTGTGACAGGCGACAGGAGGGAGTGGAAATTTCAGCTGGTCTTCCTCTAACACAGCTGTGGCCACCGTGACCGTTAAAGGAGTGATGACAACAGTCAGTGACATTGGCGTCAGTGCAGTTTATGCTCATGACCTACGCAACCCACTACACTTCGGCCAGATGAAGGTACGTGATCCTGGAAAACTGCCACATTGTGAAACAACACACCGGTTAAATATTAATGACAATTATGGCACAAATTATAATCCTGATTACTTTGGTTACTGACTATCAGTTGTATAGTTTCTGATGATAGTCTAATTTTCAGAAACACAATTATTCAATTGCACTTCAGCACTTTAACATTCAGCATTTTCCCTTTTAAGTGTTAGAAGTAGCAGCAGATAATGTCGTATTTTCACTCCTCATTTACACAATCCGCTAATAAATAATTAAGATTACACTTGAAGCGTAGACACTCAAACTCTCAAAGTGATTACTACAAAATAGGTCCAAGGGATTTAAGGAGATTAAGACTTTAGTTTATTAATTTTTTGCTAAATCTATATGCTATTGACTTGCATATTGTGGCAACTTAAGCTTTTATCGGGTGTTGTGGACCTTGTTTCAGTCATTTCAAAAGCCATAAAAAATATTTTCTCATTAAGCTTCTTACTGTAAGCAATGGGGTCTCACATGAATGTTTTGGCTATTTCACATGAGATATTTGTCTGTGCTGTTTTATATACTGTATGTTGTCTTCTCGCTGGTTTAATGCAGGCGAGTCTCATTTGGAAAAGACGGTGTCACATAACATGCACCAATCAGCAACCAGCAATATTTCATATATTTAATTAAAACGTGATGACATTTGTGTGTCCATCATATCTGATGAAACCTGAACATGCTTTAACTTTGATTGTTGCTTAAGATTTGAACCAAAGTTTGAACTATGTTTTTTTTAGTGTCCTCACCACCAAAGAGCACCAGGGGGGATATGGACACTCGAAAAGTCCTCCTCATTATTTTTGTTCCCAAAGTAGCTACTGCTTAATAACTTTAGCCTTTGCTCTTGATGCTGATTTTGCATAAAATGTACTTCCTTGTTTGGCATCATTGGGTTTTACATG
>JAOVVB010119206.1:0-12555 GCA_028570985.1 Heterobranchus longifilis
TCCAAAATTTGAAAAAAGTTGCCCAGATTTCTGTAGTCTGACAGAAAGGGATAAATTACCCCTCATTCTGGGGGAAATAAAGAATGTGCAGTATGTTGCTTCCTGCCACAACAAAAGAAGCAACCAATAAGATGTTATTATACCATATATGTTATATGTTATGATTATCACCACCATCTCATTTACTTGTACATATTATTTTGTTCTGTTATAAAATAGTGTTGTTAATACTGTATTTTAAAAAAAACATTTTAATAATTGTGTATATTGTATATTGCTTTGGCAACACATGTGAAATGGCATGCCAATAAAGTTTACTGAATTGAATTGAAAGCCATCTCACCTCCTCTGTTGCAGTGGTGGTTGTCTCTCCGCCCGCTGCCTCCCCCTCAGCCTCCTCTGCGGTCTTCCCCGAGAACTTCTTCAGCCAGTCATCGTCCGACCACACTGACGGAAAAGCAGATTTGCGATCAGAACCAAGGATTTAAACTATTGTCCAGGCAAAGGCTTCTATGAACGGGTTTTCATCAATCACCTGGTCGAGAAGAACCTTCTTTGATTCTCATGGGCTTGGCGGTGTTCACCCGGATAGTCCGTCCAAAAAGCTCAGACTCATTCTAGGAGGGAAAAAAACATCAACATTATAACAGGAAGCTCATTTTTTGGGGATCTTTAAGATAAACTGACAATGCCCAGATCTCAGAAATAGGAATAAAACTAGAACTGACATGAATGTGCAGCAATGTGATCCACTTACCATGTTATCAATAGCTGCTGCAGCATCCTACAGAAGACAGAGGGCAAAGGTAGGTTTATTTGTTTACACTGAATTCACCCGTCAGACTACCATACACCTTTTTTTCTAAATAACACAGCACTGCAATGAAACCGTGCATAAAGAATACAGATTAATGTATTACATTTCTATTCACATGCTAGAGCCAGATTAATAACTAGGAATCACCTCTCTTAAACACCAAACACAATCTTTCTCTTGTGTTGCTGTTATGGTATACACCACTAAGGACATTTTTGTTTTACGGCTGTAGATAAAAGCAGATTCCATCAGCAAGCAGATGGATTACTGTGTGTCGGTAGTGTTGTAGCTCAGTTATGGTGTGTACATGTTCAACATCGCTCTAAATAATGCAACTAGTACACACTGAATTAGGCTCACTCTGAATATATCCTTATTCATGGTAAAGTAATCAATCTGAAATATTAATTCATGAAGATTCTCATACGGAGTCGTGTCTTAATTGGTTCATATCTGAATATTGCAGCCTTTAGTGTAAGGTTGTCAAAAGTATCGAAACTGATTTCAATACCACGTGTTTAAAATGATACAAAATCCAAATTCTATAGGATGGAAAGTAGAAGCTATAAAAAAAAGGCAGCATCTACAATCAGATTTTCAACCCAAGGCTGCACAGATGAAACAACCCAGAAGAAAATCAACTGTGTGTCGGTATGTGTTCAGTGAGTTTTTCAGCACTGTGTGCAGGTTGTTAAAATTTCTGTTTTTAAAATGTCATTTTAATGTGTTTTTTGTAAAGCACTTTGAATTGCATTGTTGCTGAAATGTGCTGTATAAATAAACTTGCCTTGCCTCGTCTAATAATAATAATCTTATTTTGTCTGCCAAGGACTTTTTTTCTTTTTGCTGTGGTATCCAAAGTTTAAACACTAGTATTGAATCTAAGTTTAAATTCTGGTATCGTGACAACTTTACTTTAATGTGTACATCAGCACTATAACCAGTACATACCTCTCCCAATTCAAACTCAATGAACGCAAATCCTCTGTGCTTTTCTGAAAATATAACATAAGACACATTAATACAGCTTAATATTCATGTTACCCTCAGTTATGAAATGGTATATGGTATTTAGAAACAGTGCAGTTACTATCAGAGTTAATAGCAGCTGATCTTACCCGTTTCATAGTCTAATGGTATCTGGATGTCTGTGATGTCTCCAAACGGAATAAAAGCTGCATGTAACACTTTCTCGTCCACCTCCTCTGCCAGGCCACCTGACAGAAACACACCGTACTGACAATCAGCTGATGAACTGCAAGTTACTGACATATCATGTCGCTTAATAGTTTTAATTTGACAATGAAGAAATATTGTATGCATTCTCAGGAGAGGGAGACGGAGATGGTTCACGTGCTACGTTCAAGAAACAACAACAACCATTGGAGTCCTGAGTTCCCGAGGCTAAAGCGTTGTTTTACGTTTTATTTCACTTATTCAAAGTTCATTAACCATTTGACATGACTCTATTTACTCATGGCGTCTCGGAAACTGTGTGGAGTTTAAAATCAGCGAAGATGCCATGTTTTGAGTTGATGCTTTTACCGGCTAAAACTTTCCGTATCTGATGTTTTTACATATTATGTGTACTTTATACTTATTTAGTTTATGTAATTTAGTTATTTAATAAGTAATATAATTAATAAGTTAGCTAGATACACTAAAACAATATAACGTTAACGTATTTACATGAAAAGTAACATTAACTTACCAACATACAGTACTCGTTTGTTAGCCGCCATATTGGATTTAGCCCTTCAACTTTGACCCTCGCAGCTTGCCATTGGTGCAGTGAGAGCACGAGTGAGCGGCGGAAGCCCGCCTCCCAATGACCAAATTTCCTGTAGCGCCACCTGTCGGAGGAGGCTGCCATCACTTCAATTTCTTTTTTTTAATATACTACGTTTAACATTTACAAAACTACCCCGACAGCCTGGGATGGTCAGTTTCTACCATTTTCATCTTTCACAGCCTCTTCTTCTACAAATATTCCAAAAGTCGTGTCAAGGAAGTAACCCTAGATTTGCGAAAACCGACTCTCGCAAGACTAATTTCGTAGGCTGTGCGTCGCGAGATTTTAGCAAATCTAGGGATCCCGTACACTCGCGCATGCGCACTCCACTCGACAACACAGCGAGTACAATGGACGATGTAATGTTACATAGATATATAGGAGCCGCTTCTTGTCTCGCCGACTTTGAAGCGCATCTGCAGATATACGAGGAAAATACCAAGTCTAAATTTGTTGTTTTAAAGAGCGACAAAGCGTTTGGAAAAACTGGTAAGTTTGAGCTGCCATCTAAAGTTCAGGATAGCTAAGTAACGTTAGCTAGTTAGGCTAGTTGGTAACCTGCTACCTTCGCGGTATTGGCTATTAGGTAACCCTAGAATTGCGAGATTGGTAAGGTTAGGCATTAACTAGAATAGTTAAGGTTAGATTGGTATGGGGTAGGCATTAAACTCTAATAGTTAAGGTTAGATGTGTAACGTTAGGCATTAATCTCCAATGGTATGGCTAGCGTTAGGTCGGTGGGAAAATGAGTCTCGCGAGAGTTTTTTTGAGTGTTTTCGCGGTAACGTTAGTGGCTAGAAGCTAACCCTAGATTTGCAAGATTTGTAAGGTTATGCATTAAACTCGAATAGTTAAGGTTAGTTTGATATGATTAGGCATTAAAGTAGAATAGTTAAGATTAGGCATTAAACTCCCAATTGTATGGTTAGGGTTAGGTCGTTGGGAAATGAGTCTCGCGAGAGTTTTTGCCCATTTTCGCCAGTTTTCGCCGGTTCTCGTAAATCTAGGGTCACCTTATAGACACGACCTACCAATGTCAGTCTGTAACATACCTGGGCATTGTTCGTTGTATCTGGAGACAAATCTGAGATAACTTCTCTTCACAGAATTCAATGTAGCGGGGAAGGCTGTCCACTGGCAGCTAAAGACGGTCCCATATGATGGCATGCCCTTTGCTGTGGTTGGCACAAAGACGTTCGTATGCCACCACGGTCGAGATAAACATGCCGCATGTAAAAGAAAGCGAGAAGAGAAAATGGTAAGTCATTCTCACTAGGTTTACCATAAATTAGTCTATAGATTATGACCGTCTTGCTGTTAATGATTTGAGATTGGCTGGCTAGCATCATGACATTACAAGATGCTACAGTTGGCAACAAGAGTGTAACTTTTCGTGTGTTTTGTGGGGGATTGTCATAACATGTAATGATAAACTTACACTCACTATTATTAGCATTTCCTGAATCTTTCTGATGCAAAACACTGAAGGTGTAGTCTACACATGTTAACTTTCTTCCAGGACAACAGGAAGGTTATGGTTTTGGTGGTGGACTCTGTCTTTGGATATCACTGACTTTATCAATGCTATCTGACGTCTGACAATGATTTCTTGCAGGCAAAGCATCAAAAAGAAGACCAAGGGTTGGCGGAGACCGTGCCGATGATCGTAACAACAAAAAAAACGGGTTGTCCTGCAGTCATATATGCACTGCATGTGTGTAAATTTCCTGATTATAAGGTGAGATACTATCTAACGTAGACTGCTATTTAATGTTTACAATATTCTTTTGCATTCTGTACATCTGGCCTTGGTTTTCCAAGTTCCGTTGTTCACTGTAACACTGGGTTTTGTTTTTCTAGATACAAGAGGACACCCCATATCAGAGGCGAGAGAAATCGAGAGCTGTGAGAAAAGCGCTAAGAGGAGACCCGTTGAATGTGGGAACAGAGCAGATGTTCATTGCTTATTTCCCACATGTGACAGAGCATAAAAACCACCCCATTCTCAGAAAGGTTTGTGCCTTATGCTTTAATTATCCTTACAAAATCCATAGGATTTCTTTGTAAAAACTGTATATGCAGTTATTTCACACTATGACACAAGGTTGAATAGAATTGAGTGCTAGTTCTGAGTTTTGTGTTTCTAGATAAACGAGGACACCCCATATCAGAGGCGCAAAAGATCGGCAGCTGTGAGGAGAGCGCTGAGAGGAGACCTGTCGCATGTGGGGAAGAAGCAGCGGACATCAGCTCTGTTCATAGCTGAGCATAAAAAACACCACTTCATTGGAAAGGTTTGTGCCTTCTGCTGGTTTTGACCTCACAAAATCCTGAGGATTTCTTCGTAAATGCTGTACATGCAGTTGTTGAAGATATTGCTAGTTTGGTCAATTTAATCTGCTTGAATTTGTAGGCAGCAGAAGTGTGCAAGCCCATTGATGCTGGTATTGATTTTTTCAGAGGCTCCTACCCACCTTCCCATTACTCGGAGAAGCTTCTATCCTCGATAGGGACAGCAGCAACGTCATGCAAAAAGTAAAGACAGGGTAAAGGAAGAGCTGTGTAGACCAGCTGAGTTTACAGGGTAAAGATTGTGTCGAGGTGCTGCTTTTAACAGAGAAACAACAAGTAGTAATGTGGAGATCATGCAGAGATGTGTGTAAGTCTCTGACCACCAAAGAGTCCGTTTTATTCTGTACAATAAAATTGTTGTATGTGTAACAAGGATGTCAATACAGGGTGTACATACTCAGGGTTCCTACGCAGTATGGAATTTGATTTTTAGTCATTTCCAGGTCTGGATATGTTTGGAGAAAAAAGAAAAGAATAGAAAAATATTTCTTTCCAGACTATTGCCCCTGTTCTGTTTTCCAAAATATAAAATGCAGAATTTCATGTAAATTACACTCAAGTCTTGTTTTTCTTATGAATTTATTTAACATTGAATACACACACACACTGAGGTGAAAACAAGAAGGGTCTGACCGCATGGGGAGAAAAAAAAAAGAAAAAACGTGAACGTGGAGGTTATTGTGACAGCCCTGCACGTTGCTATGGACGCCATGAAAATTCATTTATTTAGCTTTTTTCCAACTAATTCTTATTTATAAAACAGAAAAAAATATGTAGGGAACAATAATGTAATATTATTTATTTAATATGTTAAGGGAGTGGGGGGGGGGGGTATAAAAGTCTTCTGCGTAATCTACCGAGAAGTCTGGAAAAGTCTTGAAATGTAAAATGTGTAGGAACCCTCACTCTGCATACTACATACATGTAGTACAGGACAGAGACCTTTCATTTCTGTTTGGCCTTCGTGTTTCAGGACCTGCTGGAGTCCTGGATGCAGGAGGGATATGCTATCGAGTACAGACCCTATCAGGAGAAGGACGACGGCACCGTCGAGAAGTTGCTCCTCTGTTTGCAGACCCCATGGCAGAGGAGGCTCCTGGTGTTGTACGGGCAACAAATGTGCTTACTCGACGCAACGTACCGTAGGAGCAGGTAATGATTAGGTCGTTCGTACCGACACAGACTGTTTGGTATTTATGCATTTTCTTCAAATCTGCATGACTATTCTGCTGAAATTAGAATGGGGGAATGCAGAATAGTAATCTATTTAATTTCCCTCTTAGGTATCCGGTACCGCTCTTCTTCCTCTGCGTGAGGACTAACGTAAACTACATTGTGGTCGGAGTCTTCGTCACACAGTCTGAAAAGAAGGAGGACATCAGGGGGGCGCTGGAGGTGTTCAAAAGGTGGAATGCAGACTGGAACCCGTCGCACTTCATGGTGGATTTCTGTGAGACAGAAATCGGGGCTCTGGAAGAAGCGTTCCCGGGTAAGTATTTAAATTGTTCGATTTCTTGATTCCATTATTTTAAAAGAAAGATTAACTAAAGATACAAGTAATACCTTCCCTTAGGGTTTACCCACACCACCCTGTTTGTTCTTTGACACATGCAACACATTTTGATTTTCCGGTTTGCTATTAAGCTGTATAAGATATAAAATATGCAATAACGTTGTAACGATATTACTTGCGATAAATAAACAGTTTATCAGGATATCAGTTCTGCCTTTCTGCTGTTTCAGTATTCTGCTAAAATACAACAAATTGCTTGAATTAAATAAAAGTGAAAGGAAGTTATTTCTGACATTTTATTGAACAAAGTGAACTGAACACAAAAGATCAGTTTTCTACCGATACTCTCTTTCAACTAACTCAAGAAAATCCCTGAGTGTTTTTCACAATTTAAAAAAAAAAGAAAGAAGATATATTGTGCAGCCCTAATT
Organism: Heterobranchus longifilis; assembly: GCA_028570985.1. Taxonomy (NCBI): domain Eukaryota; kingdom Metazoa; phylum Chordata; class Actinopteri; order Siluriformes; family Clariidae; genus Heterobranchus; species Heterobranchus longifilis. The sequence goes on from JAOVVB010119206.1 coordinate 6,906, forward strand.
GAAACCAACAGTTTATTATCAACAAGAGTGAAAATCCTGTACCTTTACTGTTCCCAGATTCCAAAGTGATCCTGTCGGACTTTCACCGGGAGAAAGCCTGGACAGAATGGACAAAAAAAAAGGCTCACGGAGTGACGTGCGACGAGGACGTCTTGAAAATGCTTCGGGACATCGCGGACTCTGGGACAACTGAAGAATTCGAAAGCAGCACCCTCGTCCTCAAACAACACACCGCCTGGCAGACAAACGAGAGGCTGAGAAGATGGTTCTCCACCAAATGGCTTGGCCAAGCAGAGGTTTGTGTAGGCTTTTTGTTCCTGTGCAGCAAAATGCTAAAAAAAAAAAGAAGCTTCAAACAACATTTTAAGCCAGTGCAACTTTAAAGATCAAAGTGTTGACGAGCACTTATGAATTCTATGCTGATATATTTGTGACGTTGTGTTTCCTGAACTAGAGATGGGTGAATGCATTCAAGAAGGAAGACCTGCGGGTGGCTGTCTACGCAAACAATGGAGTGGAGAGACAAAACGAAACGCTCAAACAGTCGTACCTGAAGGGCTTCAAGAACTGCAGCCTCAGTGACACCATCACTGTTATTGTGCAGGATTTCCTGCCAAAATCTTATCAAAGGTAAGAACACAAAAAAAAGGCCAACAAGCCAAAGACAGAAAACCAAAATAAATGTTAAAACATAAATGTAGTGTTATGCTGTTTTCACATCAAATGCAAAGCAAACTTTTCATGCAGCAAGTCTGCAAAGTCAATGCACATATGCATATATATATATATATATATATTATATATATGGTATGAAGTAATTAAATCTTTATCTGCTCACAGATACATCGAATCGAACGCCAAATGTTCGAGCGGCTACGGGGCGTACAGCCAAAATGTGCCACCGCACCTCCGAGACAAACCGAGAATCGTGGCCGATCACATCATGACGAGACACCAGGAGTCGCTGATGTTCACAGAGGACCAGGTAACGCCCGCAGGGGAGGTCAGCTTCACAGTTAACGCACACAGTCGGACGACGCCGCAACAGTACGTCGTGTCCTTCGGATCAGAGAGCCAGATGCCGTCGTGCACGTGTGCCGACTGGCAGAAAAACCTGCTCCCGTGTATGCACTTCTGTGCGGTGTTCAACCTGGTGCGCGGCTGGAGTTGGGATAGTCTGTGCCTGGCGTACAGAGAGAACCCTCTGTTTGTGCTCGACGAGGGCTGCCTGGGGGACACCCCCGTACCGACGTATGCAGGCGGCCTCGCTACGAAACCATCGTCCTCCAGCTACACGGTCGTCACCAGCCCGAAAACAAAAGCATGGAGGCGCCAGAAGTGCGGTAACCTGCTCCAAGAACTGGCAGACAAGGCCTACCAACTCCAAGACGACAGCTACTTGGACAGCGTGATCGAGAAATTGGAGGACCTTCTGGAGGACGTCGGACAACACACTCCGCACGCTGGCCCCCTCGCCCTGTCGTACACGCCCCCCGTTAAGAGGAAGCGCTCGGAGGCCACCGAGCAGCTCAGGCCGCTGAAAAAACGTGCGAAAAAACTGCAATAGGTTGATCGCATGTGACACCACACATTGCGTGTTTTGCAGATGGAGGGCAGACGACCAACGCTGCACAAATGCCTTTTGATTTGCGCTGTTTATAGCTGTACAAATCGGGGGAAAACAAGGGCGACTTTTGAGTCCTGGAAATAGTTGTACATAAAGTATCGAAAACTCAAGAGATACGGTGGAAGATGTGGATCAAAAACCTCCGTCTCCAGTCTAAAGGAGCGAAGTCAACTAACAACTAATGTTCAAGTGCTGTGACAACTTCTCTGAGTTTTTAAGCCACAGCGCAGGTTTTTAACAGCGTTTTCACCAAACCTCTGGGAAGGTTTGATCTAGTCAGTAAGCTAACCTAGAAAATAGTAGCCTAAGTTAGCTAGCGTTAGCTAGCTTTGGTAGCCTTACACCAGCGGTGTATCCATGTACATATTAGAGTTGAAATAGAAGTATAAAAAAAGACATTACCTCTCAACACATTTACTTACCGGGTAAAAACAGTCGTTCAGAACCACTTTGGTTCCAAAATAGTTATACAGTCGTCTAGACTCAAGGTAACGTTATTTATACTTTATTGTTCCCAGGGGGAAATTCTTTTCCACAGCACTATACACTTCATACATACAACACGGCACAGTAAACAACATACAGTGACATACATCGGTAATGACGATCGTCTCGACAGCGGGGGAAACCTCTTTTCTGGAGTATGGATTTCAGTTTTCTGACGATACCTGCTTCGTGCGAGTTATTCCAACCCCGTTATGTCGTCACTCTCCTCTATTTCCATTCACGCAGTATGCGGATCCATCACCGCCTGCCCTCCGTCTGAATTTCGCGCTTCATAATAGAACATTATTACAAACCACCTATTCTCTGGCAGAAGAAGAAGATGTCTCGCAAGATGCATTCATCATTTAATGCGCACGTCTGTAAAACTGTCATTACATGGACAGGATCTGATGTTACTTTTAATGTTTTACTATTAAATGTTTTCTTTTCCTTTCTTATGTTGCTTGTATCGGTCATCTATCCAAAATGGGAACACCCTGAGATCAGCAGAGTAAAATGCAAAACAATGCTGTGATATGTGAATTCAATTTCCTGATTAAAATAGAAGAGCGTTATATTGGTCAGCTCAGATTGTGTTTACCCCCCCCCCGCCCCCCACAAGTTTGTTATGAGGTTGTGAGAAACAACAATATAAGCATTACATTCAGCAAATGTAATTGTTGCTGTGATTTACTTTTATAATGAAAAAATAAATACATTTCATATACATTTAAGTCGTGGTTGTGTTCTTTATCAGTAGTTTTTATATGTAGATATTCTGGCAATTCATGATGTATTTTTTGTAAGTTTGGGTCCCGGAAAGGAACACCAAATTTCTCTTTTGGGTCTCGAGCTGAAAAAGTTTGGGAATCCCAAAACACATGATGCTTAGCATCGTATTGTTTGTGCTAGGGCTGCACAATAATTTTTTTTTTTTTTAATCGTCATTGTGATATCAACAAAAGACACTCAGGTATTTTTTAAGTTAGTTGAAAGAAATTATCAATAGAAAACGACACAAAATATTTAAATCTTTTTTTTTATTGTGCCTTTTGTGTTTAATTCAGTTTGTTCAATATAATAATATAAAGAAATAATTTTCTTTCAGTTTTATTTTGCATTTTGTTGTATTTGAACAGTATACTGAAAGCAGCAGAAAAGAAGAACTGAATAAACTTTAATATCTGTTTATTGCAAGTAATATTATGGTGATATTATGGTGATATATATCGATATTACATATTTTCCTCATATCGTGCAGCCCTAGCTTGTGCTACTCCTGACTATTCTGCCGTTCATCCTACTTTGGCGTCGTGCACTTGAAACTGAATAAAACAGGTTATTTGTCGGCATTAAATGAACACAACAGTAGTAAACTTGATATATCATCCCTTTATTGAGAATACCACACACCCATGATAACATGATAGGATGGAGGAGTCCACCATTTCAAATCAAACAAAACTTTCAAGCAAAGAAAAAGAACAAGGCTCATTTTCCTTTTTTTTTTTTTTTTTTTTAGAAAAAAAAAAAGGTTTTTCTCCTTTGCCACAAATTGAAGGGCCTTCATTCAAGATTCATTTGCATTATTGCTTTTGGTAAAAGTTTTACAGAACTAGAAAATTATGAACTGTAATATATTTCAAAATGTTCAAGTATGTTTTTAAAATTATATTTTCCTTTTTTTTTTTTTTTTTCCATTTTTGCATAATTCTTCAGAGGAGTCAGGAGGTGTTTGGAGTCAGTGTCGTGTGTCTCTCCTCATCTGCTCATTTGTCTGTGCCCTGAAACAACGCAATGACTTTTCATTACTGCCACAAAACTTAAATCTATTGTATGTATGAATACCTTGATTGATTATGGATTATCATACCTATTCGGTGCAGCACGTGGTCTTCAGGATGTGGCTGCAGCAGCAGTAGTAGCCATGCTGCCCACTTTCTGAGTGGCATCTTTCTTGGCCTGGTGGGCTTGTAGCACGGCGACGGCTTCTTCCACCTGCGCAGACGTAAACATCAAACATTAATAATGTCACAGTGTATTACAAGTGGACAATATGGACAAAATCTTCTATCCCGATATAGGTCATTTCATACCTTGATAACAATATATATCATGATATAGCGTGTTTTCTGCTAATTCTTTTTTTTTACTCTTTAATTGGCGAAAGCAGGACATGTATAGCATTTACATATATTGCACATCACCAGATTTTTGCTTTACTTTACTAAAACAACACAACTCAAAAAATTGTAAAAGTGGAGAAATGCAAAACAAGACCAAAAAAAACCCAACTAACTAAACAAAAAAACAAACAAAAAAAAACGAGCAAAAAACACATCAAACCCAAACAACATAGGAGAAAATAAAAAGTCAAACTAGAAATAAATAAATACATTCAGAGGACTCGTCATGGAACTGAACATTGGATTGACAGTGTACTTAATGTTAGCAGGGCTGCACAGTATATTGTTCTTTTCTCTTTAAAAAAAAAAAAACACATTGCGAAAGACAAATATATCACACTCAGGGATTCTTGAGTTTTTTGAAAGGGGTCATCAATAGAAAACTACTTGTTCAATAAAGAAATGTTGGAAATAACTTCCTCTCATTCTTTCCTTTCTGGTAATTCAATAAATAAATAATCTATATGAAATAACCACATGATGAAGCCTATTTTTGCTCCCACATTCAAGGATCACAGCGCAAAGCATTGTGATAGAAACAATATACAGGGTTCCTCGCAGTATGGAAAAGTATGGAATTTGATTCTAGTATTTTCCAGGTCTGGAAAAAAGAAAAGAGTATGGAAAAATATGTGTGTTTCCTGACTATTACCCCTATTTTGTTTTCTAAATTATAAAATTCAGCACCAAATCCGGACATCTGCGACCAAATTAGTTTGAAAGAAAATGCGGCAATATCTTTTAATTGCATATATACATAGCATTACAAATATTAATCTTCTTCTATCTTTTCTCTGTAAGGAAACCAAACCTTCATCATCATTTCCATGGACACAGTGAATAAACAAAGCACAAACGCTGTGAATGTTTAATTATTGACCTTTTTCAACTCATTTTCCGTTCTTTTTAGTGAAAGAGACTAAAAAATATGGGAGGGGGGGCAATAATAAAATATTATGACGGAAAATAACACGATAACGTAGCAGTGGTTAGTTAACTTCCTCTTTGGACACAGATGTTTGACAGCAGAACGTCGTCCGACTTTCTGCTTCAGAATGTGGACTGAACGCACACGGTGAGTAAATGCAAGTTTTCTGAGAGCTGGTTTGACAATCCCAAATATAAAACCTGGTTGAAAGAAAGCCAGATGCAAACTTTGTGTGAAATCATTCAACATCTCCAACATGGGGGCGGGGCAGCAATTATAAGCCATATGTTAAAGGCAAAAAGGTAATCTACAAAGAATTCTGGAAATTTGAGTCTGGAAAAGTATGGAAGTTTGAAATAGAAAATGTGCAAGAACCCTGAATATATATTTAAAAAAAAGAAGACATTTTGATAATGTTTTGAC
>JAOVVB010119236.1:0-12554 GCA_028570985.1 Heterobranchus longifilis
CAACCCCCCGGCCCCATATACTCCACTCACTCCAATCCGCGCACATTGGCCCTGAAGTGACAGCAAGTGATGGAGCGCGCTACCGAGGACTCCACCATAAATCTGCCTTCAGACTTCCTTAACGAAAACACACAGAGACTTCAGGGTCCATGCGAGCCCGGCTGCCAGGCGTCTTGTTGGGTGGAATCCGAAATGTCTCTTTATTTGTGTTGAAATTAAACTGTCTTTTATTCCCTCCCGTTCTGTTAATGAGCTCCATGTGGCAGCAGGCAGGAGGCTTATCCGTCTTGACAAGGAGCTGGAGGGGAGGAGAGGAGAGAGATCGGTTAAACAAAGTGAGGGGAGAAAAGGGGAGGTCAGGGGCAGTTTGGTGCACACATGCACGTATACGCACACACATGACGGGGCTGGGATGCACGCATGCAGCGCCGGCCCTGCCCATTTAGCGATATAAGCAGTTGCTTAACTGACAAAAACTGACCTTTCGTGCAATTTCTGCCAGCAAATTGTAACAAAACAATAATGGACTATAGAGTGTTGCAGGGATGATGTGTTTTTGTAGGCCAGCCCGGAAGTTAGCATCACCCTGGTTCCCTCGAACAAAAAGCCAATGGGATTTTTTCCATTGGCTTTTAGATCATTGCTCTGTGGAAAATAAAAGTTTATGAGACTTACACGTTTTCTTCAGCAAGATGATCTTCACAAATGAACACCACTTTTATGATTTTGGAAACGTAAATGCAATCGGCAGAAGTAAAAAGCTAACGTTAGGCTGAGAACTACACCGCGGTCACATGACTCACGTCACCGTCAGCATCACGACTACTAAACTGACGGAGACGTTTAATGTCCCCGACAACCTCTGCAGTCTCATTTAGCCACGTGTTAGCAGCTGCCTTTTTAAAGACAAATAAAAGCTTAAAAATTCACGAATGGGGTATTTACCGATGTATTATATGTCGGAGAATAAAACGTGAAAGTCTTTTAAACTTGTGTTGACCACAGATCTTATTCCAGGCATCTAAAAAACCCATTGACTAAAGAGCTAAAATGGCAATGCATTTCTGGGTTTTAGGACTCATTACTGCGGCACTCTATTTAGGAAGGCTAAGTAAGTAATTTACTGTCCTCTACAAAACAAGAATTCGCAGGATTTTGTGGTAAAAAAAATCATTCATAGACAAATACTGTATTTACTGTCTATTTAAAGATAGTGTTGCTGCTAATAGGTTTCACTTTAGTCTTTACGTGCTTATTTGTACATTATGTGCACTAATATTTACAATCCACAAGTTGGTTCAGTACCCCCCCCCCAAAAAAAACAAACAAATCCTGCCTAGGCCCCTCAAAAGTCTAGGGCCGGCCCTGCATCATGCATGTGTCCTGCTCCACCTCCATACATGGAAACAGTGCTGATAATCAGTGTGTTCCTGCTGGAAATACACTCCCAGAGTTGATCAGGTGGATGAAAGTTGTGGCTGAATTGTTGCATGTAACTTTGCTTTAATCATGAACAGATTGTGAATGATTTTGCAGTTGATTGATGTCCCTGAAAATATTGCATCCATCTGGGAGATGTAAAGACCATAAGTGTGAACATTTTGTTTTGGCTTTGTACACGATTTGCTTGTAATGACCCCAAATTAGAGCAGGGTCAAAGCAGTTATAGAAGTAATTCAAATGATGGAGGAGTGGGTGCGGGCGCCGTTCTTTTCTCTGTAAGAATTCAAACTGTAGATGTGTCAAAGACGGCCATGGGAAAGAACATCACCACTATTTCCTCTGTCGGTGAAACCGTTGTGAGCTGCGTTTGTCCTTTAATCCTATTACACAGATTCCACAGCTTGCCAATTAGAATATGCAGCATGTTTTCCACCCACAATGCTTAGCAAATCCTACTAAAAGTGAAACAAAAAACTATAAATGTATAAATAAACAGATAAAAAAGCAACTGCAAAACAAAGTTGACACGATTGCGGGTGACCTTGCCTTAAAATTATCCGTTCCTCAAATTGCGATCATACATTCTTCTCCGTTCTAATTAAACATCAGACTTTATTTGTTCCAGATGCAGCTTTTTTTAATGTTATTTTGGTAAGGGAACTCTGTGGCATGAGAATGGTGCAGGCCCGCGTGTAAAAAGCAGATCCAGCGCAGAAGCCTGTGTGACCATGTTGACTCTGTGCCGCTCCGTGCAAACCGCAGTGACCCAACACCACTGCTCTAATATTCAGATGTCATCTCTGCAATATGTACTGCGAATACACACGCATGTGCTTCAGCGCATGTGGGAGAAGTAAAAAAGTCATAGGGTTTAAATCAGTCGTGTCACATGTGAGGAGCACATTGAAGGCACACATCGAATGTGCTAATGACAGCGGTGATAAAACCCTGACTGCATGAGTGATAGCAGACATTATGCGTAATGACATCAATGTGGTGGACAGAGCCGGCCGGGGCGCGAGGCCCCCGCTGCGTCTGTGTGGTGTTTTGGGGATGTTGGAATGAAAGACAGCTCCGAGCAGCTCTGGTACATACCACCTCAGCGCTGTCTTGAGTATTAATAGACATGTCTTTGTTCCAAGTGACACGCTTCTGAAGTGGAGTGAGACAAGCCGAGGCGATAAGGATCTCCACTCTCTGTGTGAGTCAAACCTCAAAGTACCACTTAGGCGGCTTTCCTTTGCCTCTCTGAAGTTTGGCGGTCTGACGGGGAGGCTGGGCTCAGACGACGGCAGAGACGGAGACACTGACAGCGGCTGTCAAGGGCTTTTTAAATCCCGGCTTGTGTTTTTAAAATAATGCAGAAATTAAGATTGTAGTGTGGGGGATTCGTCCAGGCCCAGAGTCCTCTGGTTTTACTTATCTGCCGCTGTTTAGGGAGGAGAAAAGACAGAGAGTGAAGTTAAACGGCTGTACTGTATGTGTACAAGTGCGAAAGAGATTATTTGTTGATGAAGAAACTGTGATCAAGGGGGGGAAGAGGAGACAGAGGGAGGGTGAGCAGAGAAAGGGGGAGGGAGAGGGGTCATTAAAAGGACACCATCTCGCTTGCAGTAAATGGCAGTAAAGTATCTGGCTAATCTGCTATCATTACGCTGATTAAATCACCAGGGATTTGGCGTTCCCATCAGCTGCAATCAATGGGGCAAAATCAATAGACAAGGGGATACGTGAGAGGCTCTCTCGGTCAGCTGCACCTCGTCCTGTGCCACAGCTCCATCTGTGGACTGCACCACTAAACATTTTTATATTAGCGTCAATAAAACTTAAACGACATGGATTTGGGGATTTTTTTTATATTAAGCGTTTTATGAAATGGTGCGGTTCCCTGGAGTTTCGAGCCATGTCTTTTCCTTCACACGTCTGTATTTAAATCTAATCCCCCCCTTCCTCTCTGTGGCCAGGAGCACTCATTCACTCTCCTTTTACTTTTTGTCTCATTGATTCACTCAGAGATGCTGTCTGTGCTGTCACCCAGTTTTAATGTTAAATGTTAATTAAGGTTAAAACTAAAAGGAAAAGAAGGCAAGAAAACTCATTTTAACATAAAATAAAATATGCCGTGGAAACCAATTAAAGCAGAACCCTATTAAAGACACTGTGATGGCTGTTGCCAAAGCTCAGTGTTGCCAAATAACTCACTAAGAACCGTTTTTCTGTTAAGCTAATGCCAAAATGAGGAAAGGAAAGAAAAAGAAGCCAAAAAAAGCCATTCAGAACTTCCATGGAAAAAAAAGACATTTTGGATACATTGTAACTGATATGAGCCACCAATATTGATTGATAATGCACAATAAAAGAAATAGTCACACATTTTGAGAAATACGCTCATTTGTTTTCTTGTCGAGAGTTATATGAGAAGATTGATACCACTCTCATGTCTGTATGCTAAATATTAGCTTATGTTAACATGGAAACAGGGTAACAGCTAACCTGGCTCTGTGCAAAGGTTAAAGTCATGTTTGGTTGTACTGTAAAGGAATAGTTTGACATTTTTGTAAGTACAACACTTATTTGTTTTCTCACCTGGAAACAGACAGAAACAGCTAGTCTGGCTCTGTCAAAAGGTGAAAAACCAGCCTACTAGCACCTCTTAAACTCACTAATTAGCACATTATATCTCATTTGTTTAATTCATACAAAAAGTAAATGTAGAAGTGGCAGGTTATGTGCTGGTCTATCTTTGCATTGAGTGATTCTCTAACTCCATCATCTTTTTTTAACCTTCAGACAGAGCCAGGCTAGCTGTTTCCTTTATGCTAAGCTAAGCTAGTCTGCTGCTGGCTGTAGCTTCATATTTACTGTACAGTCAATATACAAAGTATAGCCTAAAGCTACTCCCAGCAGCTGGTTAGCCTACATTAGCATAAAGACTGGAAACAGCTAGCCTCGCTCTGTCCAAAGGTAACAAATCCCACCTGCCAGTACCAACACCTCTCACAAATTAACATGTTATATCTTGTATGTTTAATCTGTACAAAAACTGAAGTGAAAAAATGTGAATTTGCGGTTTCGTATATGTTGAATTTTATTACCATTGGACAGAGCCAGGCTGGCTGTTTACCCGTTTCATCAGTCTTTAGGCTAAGCTAAGCTAAGCTAAGCTAAGCTAACCAAACCAGCTGCTGTACACACAGAGAGGTATCAATCTTCTCATCTAGCTCTCTGCAAGAAAACAAATAAGCTTGTCTCCCCAAAATTCTAACTATTCCTTTGAAGTCAAACATATAGTAACTCTATAAAATCCCATGTTTCCATTTCCCGGATGTACCGTATCCTGTAGTCTCGCTTACCGAGTGAACAGTGCCTGGATAAAGCCTTACTTCCTGCGTGGACAGGAAGTCCCCCCCCCGTTCTCAAAGTCCCTTTGCTACGAGAAACAACAACCTCTGAGCTAACAACCTACACGCTAAAAATGACAAGTTTTGAAGATTTGGATCGTGCAATGAGGCAGGCCTTCTCTGTGAATGATTGTAAAGAGCTACAAACCAACATTTTTGTGTAAATGTTTCACCAAAACAAGTTCCCTCCATACACTATTTTACAGAAACACCGCCACTGTATCTGCAGCGTAGTGCCGCCCAAGACGATTGTGATTGGTTTAAAGAAATGCAAACAAGGTTTAGGGTTAGGGTTAATGTTTTTTTTTTCCCTATCCAAGAATGAAAACGTACTTCCTCCAGCACTGTGGAAGATAGGTCTGGCAACACGAGACTACGTAGGCTATCCTGTAAATGACGTTTTTTTCTGTGTTTCAGAATGAGGCAGTGTAAAGGTTGGAGTGTGGGGCTGCTGATGCTGCTGGGACTCGGAGCTTTGGCTCAGAAGCTGCCCACGAGAGATGAAGGACTCTTCCAGATGCAGATCAGAGACAAGTCGCTGTTCCACGACTCCTCCGTCATCCCGGACGGAGCTGAGATCAGTGGATACCTGTTCAGGGACACACCCAAAAGGTAAGAGCTGCTGAGACAAACAATGACTGAATGAATTACATAAGCCGTGACTAAAACTGTTGTTGTTATGAGTGCAAAGAGTAGCTAATTCCACTTTCTGCTGCTGACTGAGCCATAACAATAACAGAGGAATACATTAAACTTGCTGATGGCCACTTACTGAAAATAGATAGGAAACATCAGATGCTGCTCTGTAACATGATCTATTATGTAGATGCTAAAACTAAATAATAAATGAGAAAGTCGGGTTCATGTAATTGAGTGTCTGTCAGCTCAGAGCAAGACGCACCAAGGTCAGTGGTACAACAATAACACTGCGCACTAGGGATGGTCATTTTCAAGTACTTGCAAAAAAAATGTAACTTAAGAATAGGGTCAGTAATTCGCTTTTTAAGACGTCTTGAAGTAGCGTGGGATCATGAGAGTTGTCTATTGTTAAACAACCACAATTTCTGATGAAAATCTATGTGACTAAAATAGTTTTAAAGTTCTATTCACGTTACGTTTAGTCACGTTATGTCATTTCAGTCTAATGAACAAGTAATGTTAGCTAATGTAACGTTAACTTGCTAACTTACCATTAGATGAGTCGATTACCCATACAGCTACTGTAGCTAACGTTATGTGACAAATTCAATCGTGGGGTAGCCCAGTGCTGTTATCCATGGTCAAAACAATCATACTAAAAATACATTTCTGAACATATTGAAAGTTGTTGTAACGTTATAACGTTACCGTACGCATTACGCATAATGTCGCAAAAGCGTACAACAACTCCCACATACTGCTCTGGGTAGCTCGTCTCGCAACATAACTCGTCCTGTAGTCTCGTGTAGCCAGCCCTATCTCCACAGAGATGTGTCCGCGCTGGGGGGGTGGAGGTCTGGATTGAATAACTTTCACTCCGGTATAGTGGAACTCCCTGGTTGTTTGTATTTCTTTAAACCAATCCCAATCGTCTTGGGCGGCGTTTCGCCCCGGCTGCAGCGAAGGGAGTTTGAGAACCACATGAAGGGGAGGAGGGACTTCCTCCGGCCGGGGTCTCCTCCCGACGGAAGTATAAGGCTTACATAGCAACCCAAACTACTCGTCCTGTAATGTCCTCCAAAGCAGATGTATAGTTCGGCCGGACGGATTAATTATGTCCTAATAAAAGATTATGTTTATTTCTAAGTGAGGAATATGTTTCGCTTCAAACGCGACAAACTTTGAAGGAGTTTTCTTCGGTTACTGCAGCCATCCTGGAGACATCTCGTAAATACACGTGTTGCTGGTACGACAGTGTTTACAAGCATGTCACCGCCCCCAATAAGTAGGACCGCCCTGATTGGTTCTGCAATGCATTGTTTTTTTTAAACTCTCTAATTGTTTCCACCCAGTTTTAGTAATGAAAGCTGGGAGAAGGTCCTCAGTCTCCAGTTGAGCAAAGCGACATGCATTTACCTCGCACATGATTTTGGATAACGTCAAAATGTGATAAAGCAATGTCAGTATTTTTAACCTTTAACATGTTATTTTCACAGGTACTACTTTGTGGTGGAAGAAGACAACACACCCCTGTCTGTGACCGTGACACCTTGTGACGCTCCTCTGGAGTGGAAGCTCACTCTGCAGGAGCTGCCAGAGGAGGCCAGCGGAGAGGGATCAGGTATAATTGACATCAGACAGCAGTAGAAGAGGTTAATGACACGTTATGTGGAAATATCACTATCCCCCACACACAATTAACCTACACCGTGATGCTAGGCTTTGTGTTTTGGTGGGTTTTAATTAAGTCACAGTCGTGGTGTCTGGTCTGACCACTTATGATGTCTGACTCGGCCCAAGCTGACGTCTATAATTTCAGAGCAGGGCTCCACTCCAGTCAACGTACTGAATCAAAGCCATTACATCCCTTTACTTAAGCTGTCTTGGTCTTCTTCAGTGTAAATCCTGCTGCACTGTCTGTCTGTCTTCCTTCCTCTTTTCCTTTCCATCTCTTTTTTTTTCTTTTCTGCCTCACATTAAAACTTTCTCCATCTGGAGGATGGCCTTTCAACACAGGAGATCTTGCCAGATGACCAAAGCGGTGGTTTGGAGGGTAGATGTGTGATGTGAGCATATATTTGAATATCAATCGATGAGCACCTGTGTGTGTGTGTCTGCTCTTGTCAGATCAAATTTTACAAAAAATGATTTATTGGGTTGTTGCACTGTTGAAGACATGTACCTTGCCTCAAGAGGAAAGAATTCATCTCTAAGTAGAAGAATAATGGCAAATTCTGACCCAACACACGCAGTGCCATTGGTAGAAGTCAGACTCCAGACATGGGTGGATTATGAGACAACGGGCCCCTGGGCACAGACATGAGGATAGGCCCCACCACATACACCTACACCTACACAGGAGCAAGACACACAGACTGTATAGATGTTTAGCTTTTTGTGGTTATTCTGTCTCTTTGTAGTTATTACGCACCTCTTTTGTGTCTCTTTGTGGTCATGTTGTGTCTCTTTGTAATTGTGTTGTTCTTTTTGTAGTTATGCTTTTGTCTGTGGTTGTTTTGCACCTTTTTGTAATCATTTTACATCTCTTTGTAGTTGCTTTGTATCTTGTATTCATTTAGTGTCTATTTGTAGTTCCTTTGTATCTCTTTATAGTCATTTATAGTCTCTTTGTAGTAATTTTGAGTCTCTTTGTAGTTGTTTTGTGTCTCTAGTCATTTTATGTGCCTTTCATTTTGTATGTGAGGGCCAGGGGGGCCCCTGACACTTTGGGCTCATGGGTCTGTGTCCGGTAGGCCCGTTCAATAATCCGTCCATGACTCCACAAGATGTGTTGGGGCAATAGTTGAACCAGTGAACTTCTTTACGTCTTTGCAGCTCTAGTTGCTAAATGTCTCTGGTGGGAGTAGATCTTTGAGCATTAATTTTTAGTACACCACTGAGCACACTCTCTGGTTGACAAACATAATATTATGCTTGGGCCGTCTCTCTCACGTAGAAGCTACAAGGCGCCTCTTTGTAGCACAGCTTCCCCGGAAAGGCCAAGTGAATGCTGGCCTGTGATCTTTGGGGATGTTTGGAGTGAAAACATGGCTGCCATGTGAGGGGCTAATCGTCCGTGAGGCTCGCAGAGCTTCATCGTGACCTCACAGCATCAACATATTAAACATTTTTAGCAGGGGTGGAAATTATTTTTCCTCAAAGCCAAAAATGAAACAGAAAAGAAAAATATTGTAAAGGTCATGGCTACAGATTGGACACAGTGTCAATCAAAGAGCTCATGTTGTGTCTATTTGTTTTCCAGGAGAGCCCGAACCTCTGGACCAGCAGAAACAGCAGGTCACCGTAGACGAGGGGACGGAGCTCTTCACCTACAAGGGTAACGATGTGGAGGCCTACGTGGCCACCAGCACGCCCTCTGGCCTCTACCAGCTGGAGCTGCTGTCCACGGAGAAAGACAGCAACTTCAAGGTGTACGCCACCACGACTCCAGAGTCCGACCAGCCCTACCCGGAGCTGCCCTACGACCCTCGCGTGGATGTGACCGCACTGGGCCGCACCACCGTCACCCTGGCCTGGAAGCCGACACCAACGGGCTTTCTGATGGGCCAGCCTGTGCAGTACTGCGTCGTGATCAACAAGGAGCACAATTTCAAGAGCATGTGTGCTGCTGAAGCTAAGATGAGCGTCGATGATGCCTTCATGCTGGCTCCGAAGCCCGGTAGAGACTTTAGCCCGTTTGACTTTGCCCACTTTGGCTTTGTGCCCTCTGACAATGGGTTCGGTAAGGACCGAGGCCTCATGAGTAACAAGATCTCACGGGCGTACACAGCCAAGCCCAAAGCATCAGACATTCAGAAGGTGTGTATAGGCAATAAAAACATTTTCACTGTGTCAGACCTGAAACCGGACACACAGTACTACTTTGACGTGTTTGCTGTGAATTCTGCAACCAACACCAGCACGGCATACGTGGGAACATTCGCCCGCACTAAAGAAGAAGCTCGTCAGAAGACGGTGGAGCTGAAGGACGGCAAAGTATCGGATGTTTTCATCAAGAGAAAGGGCAGCAAGTTCCTGCGCTTTGCGCCCGTGTCCTCCCATCAGAGGGTCACTCTGTTCGTCCACACATGTCTGGACGCCGTGCAGGTGCAAGTGAGGCGCGACGGCAAGCTGCTGCTCTCCCAGAACGTGGAGGGGGTACGGCAGTTCCAGCTACGGGGAAAGCCAAAAGCCAAGTACCTGATCCGCTTGCGGGGCAGCAGGAAAGGGGCCTCCACTTTGAAGGTGCTCGCCACCACACGACCCAGCAGCAAGCAGCCCTTCCCATCGCTTCCGGAGGATACGCGCATCAAGGCCTTTGACAAGCTGCGCACCTGCTCCTCCGCTACCGTGGCCTGGCTGGGCACGCAGGACCGCAACAAATACTGCATTTACCGCAAGGAGGTGGCTGAGAATTACGGCGAGGAGCAGCGCCGCCGAGAACAAAACCAGTGCGCCGGGCCAGAGACCCGCAGGAAGTCAGAAAAGGTCCTGTGCAAGTACTTCCACAGCCCGAACCTGCAGAAAGCTGTGACTACAGAGACCATCACAGGTCTGGAGCCGGGCAAGACCTACCTGCTGGACGTTTACGTGGTGGGACACAGTGGTCACTCAGTGAAATACCAGAGCAAACTGGTGAAAACAAGGAAATACTGCTAAATGACTCTGCAAAGAATAAATCTATTATAAATATATATATTAAATAAGTTTATTTAACTCTAAGTGATATTCTACTAAGGAGTGTATACAGACTGACTACTCACACAGCGGATGGGCCTGTGGCAGTGACTGAACTGTTTGTAGAGAGAGATATCAACCTGTATATTTATGTTTACATTTCATTGCGGCACCTCAGGGTGGCCCATAGCGTGAGGTGCTTTGTTACCCGGCTTGTCGTCTTGACATGATGTTGCCACTGGGGAGGCAGAACTTTCAAAGAAGATCATCTTTCATCTTGTATGTTTCTTTGTTGCTGCATGACATTTCGCTTTTGTCCGTCATATTTGCGCGTTCCTCCAGTTTCAAATCACGTTGACCGGAGGAGACACAAGTAGCTACCCGCGTTGTATAGATCTCTCACTGCATATTCACTACATGTTTTTAGGAGGACTTTAAATTATTTTATACTTTTTGTCTCTCTTTTTGATTGTCTGTTTTTATTGATGACAATAATAACTGTTACGAGGAAAAATTCCAGTTTTATGAGGAAGTTGTCGTAGTTCAGACATTCCCGTATGTATCTCAGCCAGTGTTTGCTCTAGAGCCCATCTTGTAAATGTGTTCTGTGCTGGAGATCTGTGTTATTATCACTGTATCGCTGTGCGTGTGTGTGTGTGTGTGTCACATGTACAGAGTTGTCCTGCCAATATTCATGTACATAAACACTAAATATAGAACAAGTAATCCCTCTGTCACCCTGGGTGTCATGTTCTTTTGCCAAGCAGTTAACATCACAGTCATGGCTCCGAGATCAAAGAGCAAACTGCGTATTGTGTTTATGGACGCAGACATCTAAATTAGGGTTTCATACGCACAACTTGATACTCGGAGTGATTTGAAATGATAACTTGATCCCAAAAATGATTTGTGACGAGAAAATGCCGGCAGAGAATGAATTATTTGCTGGAAATAACTTTCAAGACACAAGTGGTGCCCAAGCTCCACTAAAAATATATTGCAATGAAATCAGTGTCTCGCTGACGGACGTTCTCATAGATGTGCAGTAATAAATCAGTGCATCTTAGCGTACGACGTATGAGTGCTTTTCTTTGTCTCTGAGGGAGATCTATTCATATGTTTTATGTTGAGGAATCTTAAAAAAAAAAACTGCTCTCACACAAGAAAGTCAGAGCAGAAATTTAAGTTGAAAGTTTGTTTTAGCCCGCAGAGTACAGACCATGTGTTTCACATAGTCCCCCTGTAGTCTTTGTTATTTTATAAAAAAAAAAACCCAGTTACACTTTATATGCTGTTGCTGCTCTCTACACTGGTCGCTGACTGATGATGAGTGGCCACACAGGATGTACATACAATTATCTCAATGGGAGGAGCAACAGACCTACAATACTGAAATAACTCTACCATGAGTTGTTGATATAATTTGTGTCAAATATAACAAACCATTTTGTTGTGTTCTTAATCTTTTTTTTTTTGTTAGTTAAAGTGACACCATGTCACTTTTGAGAGAAGAGATAATATAATCCTCCCTTTTAATTCTACAAATTAAAAGTTGAATTCCTAAGCAATAAAACGCACCGTTGCTCACCGTAATACACTTTTTATTGCTGCAGCATTACTTTGTCTGGTAATGAGCAGCAGCCTAGAGTGGCTCATGTTAGCAAACTTTCAATAGATATTGCTGTGTAACTGACATTACTGAGTCAGTTTGCTGACTTTGTAATATTTCATTACTTGTGCTACACTATGCAAGCTTGTTGCAGATAAACATTGAAATAAACAGTATGTTTCCTTCTTGTTAAGTACTTTAAGGATAATAAAGTCAGTAAACTAATTAAGTCATATAAGCTACACAGCAATATCTATTGAAAGTTTGCAAACATTAGCTAACATTAGCCACCATAAGCTACTGGTCAGAAACTACAACGCAATGGACAGATGCAAAGATATCGCTGGTTACATCTACAGGCAATTCAAAAAAGATTTGTAGTCCAGCAGGACACAATACTGTAATCTCATAGAATATATTTGTAAGGCTTATTTAAACAGCAATGTTAAATCTAGCAAATGACAACAAAGATCCCTATTGGTTGCTGAACAACCTTGAATGTGATTTGACTCAGTCTGTGTGTGAAGTTCGTCTTCTACAAGACACGTTAACCTGTATGTCTCCGGTTTATTAAATAAACACATTAAGTATAGCACGTCGTCGTCCTGAATATTATTATATGTACACACTGTACAAAACAAGTACGACAGATTATCCACTGCAGGCATAATACACTGTGATGAGGCCGATCCCACCTTTCAAAGTGAGTTTTTTACTCATAAATTTACAACTTTAATCTCGTATTCAGAATTCTTTCTTGGAATATTAGCCCCCCCCCCCCCCCC
>JAOVVB010119262.1:0-12553 GCA_028570985.1 Heterobranchus longifilis
AACACAGGAGTCGCTGGTTTACTGCTGCCTCGATCGGTTAGTTAGTTTGTGTTATTGTGTGACTTTGGTGTTTTAAAAAGGGTTATGAACTAACAAAACATAGAAGCATCAATAATCCAGCAACTCTCTTGTTGCATAGATGGATAAAATAATTGGCAGGTGTGCGGCCTGTTATTTACAGTAGTTTGATTGACTTTATCACCATCTGCAATCTGCAAAGACCTGCCCTATTCTGCCTCTGACTGGCTAGTACTAGTTGCCTTTTTCACAGAATGCGGTAAGAATGGGGGAAAATAAATAACACTGTCGGAGTGGGCTCAGCAGACTTAATGGTGATATGGCACACTGATTTACAAGAACATTTATAAATGGCACTTCATATAAAAAGGTTGCCAACCCCTGCTGTAACGGCTTGAGTTCCCTGTTGTAAAGGGCTGTTTGACGACAACGTACAGCAGGGAAAATATTCTAAATATAGACTACACTTAAACTGATACTGATTTTTTAGGTGGCTAAAATATGGTTTGCTGCAGCCCCCGTCCACAGCAGTGCATTGCTTAGCTTCCGTGTCAGGACTCCTGTCGGTTTCTCCAAACTGGGGGTGTGCCAACAGACAATTGTTTAGACATATGAATCGTTTGACATGAAATACACATACTCACTTTCTTGCAGAGAATTAGATATGAAAATCTCATAGCTGTGTGTTAGATGTGAATCTACAGCCAGGATAGGGCTGCACGATATGAGGAAAATATGCAATATGCACTAACATTGTTGAATATTGTGCGAAAGATATTACTTGCAATAAATAAACAGTCATATCATTTCTGCCTTTCTGCTGCTTTCAGTATGAAAATGGAAAAAGGCACCATTAAAAAAAAAAAAGAGCAGACAATTTAAAGAGCAGTTTTTTACCAATACTCTCTTTCAACTAACAAAAAAAATCCCTGAGTGTCTTTTGCGATATGTTGCCATCTTTTGCGAAAAACGATATATTGTGCAGCCCTAAGCCAGGAGACTACCATAACGCATCGACCTTCTCATCCAACGCTCAGCAAGAAAGTCAGCAAGCATATTTCTGAAAACGTTGATGCATTCTTTGCATTGCTCGTGATACGACCTTGTATTTACAGCTGTAAAATGTAAGGCATATGATAAGATAAATAATTATTTAGATACATTTATGTGGCTCAATCAATCACTGCTTCATTTTTTTTCTCACGTAACGGAAGGCTACAGATGAAAAGGTCAGCTTTCTTCAAAGGGATTGTTCCCCTGGTAGCACATGGTCTCGAAGAATTTATATTCAGCAAATTCACAGCCACTCAAAACACTCAACACTTAATATTGTACTCGGATGAACAGTGAGTACGTCAGGCTTCCCAGCAGTCAGAAACACATTAATCTTTCAGTGTACTGTTGACTTTTAATACTGCTTTCAAGGTAAATGGGCCTCGAGGCATACTGTGTGAATATTTGCTATTCTTTGTTGAGAACTAAATGTTTCGTAAGCTCGGTTTTGTTATCACTATACAAAAACCTTATTTCTGCAATCAGCAGCTCAGTTTAGATCCTACAAACTTCCACCACCGTTCCCTATGAGTTATGAGTGAAAATAACGTTGTAAAAAAAGGAGGAAAACAATTACATTAACAAAGACATTAGTGATAATTAATCATTAAGGCTGACTCAACAGAGCAGAAACAGTCCAAGGCTGTGTAACAGTAATGTTGCCATGATAATAAAAATGTACAATGTACAACACTCGGCTGCAGATCAACACTCCCACTCAATCAGGAGTTTATTTCCTTCTCAGGTGAAAACTTTTTATATTATATGACAAAATATCATATCACAGTGAAGGAAAATGTATGAATAAAAACTTACATTTGCCTGTATGATGATCAGGTAGCGTGTTATCTCCTCATAGTTGAGTCTCTCTCTGAGAACTACGGCGCCAAACAGTGTCAGGGGGATGTCAAATGTTCTGTTTGTTGTCTGAAACACACACACACACACACATTACACACACGGTGAGTCACTTACACAATGTAAATACATGCTTCTTTGTGAATTTTGGTTGATTTTTGCCGTTTTGTTGCTCTCAGTTATGCTACATTTTAAGAAACCAAAGTCTGACTTATTTCCATGGTGCTAAACCAATATCCTGCATAACGAGTTTATATCCTGGACACTTTAAAGAGTTCAGCAGGCAGATGGAAAACCTACCGGGTCTTTGGGGTTGTACTGGATGGTGTACTCTATCTGTCCGTTGGGACCGTCATCAATGTCTGTTGCCCCATTGTTCCCCCAGAAACCAGAGAAGATAGTGGTTCCTACCGGCGTCAGCTGAAAGCACAACAGAGAGGGAGCATTTCAGCATCTTTTTCTACAAGCTCACACTACATGATATCAAACACTTAAACACTTTCATACTCTGCACCACTGACATCAAGCAGCGTCTACCCTGAACTGCTGTGTCTCATCTTCCTGACATCTACTGCCTGTATGTGGCAGAGAAGAGGGAGGGGCACGTTAAAAAACTCATGCGTCATGGCCATGAGGGATGCTGATACCCCCACCGTCTCTACAAAACAAACAGAAAATGACTCGCAGCTTTATGTTTATTGTGCTCAAATGGGGCTTGAGAAGGAAGATCAGCTTGCAGCTGTTTGTGTGCTTTCACTTGCTCTGGAGATAAAATGAAACACAGGCAGCACGGGTTGTCCAACTTTCTGTCTGCCTGTGCCTCAGTGTTTCTCTCTGTCACTGCTGTGAATGTTTGCTACACCTCATTGGATAAAAGCGGGACATCGGGTGATAGAAAATCATGCATGGTATGTTTAGAGTGCTTGTCAGAGAAAAAGAGAGTGTGGGCGTCTTTATCTTCGTTTTGGTCTTTCATTCGTTTCAGTGAAGTAAAATAATAATAAAATCAGAAACAGATTGGACACAAATCACTGTTAGAAAATAATGAGTCAATGTCAAAACAGATTACAACATTATTACGCCTACACTTTTTCACAATATCAAATGAACAAAGGACCTAATTACAAACAATTCAATGCAATATGCCACAATGTGTTAGGACGCTTCCTGATTCATTCTCACTTTGAGTTTACGTAGTTTAGCTGTAAATTGTTTTGTTATGAATACCTAAGAGTTTGTTATATGATTCTCAGTCACCGACTGATGTGACGCAGCAGTGACCCATCTCATATTACGTATCAGGTCAAATCTGACTGTAGTCTAAAAACCTACTGTATATGACAATATATGCTGTAGTAACTGTTTAGCTAACCAATGTCACAGTTATTTGGGAACTGCCCATTGTTCCAACGGCACATTATTCCGAAACACCAATAGTCCAAAAAATGTCCCATTGGAACAAAAGCCCATTTGTCCGACAGCCCGTTATCCCGAAAGGGAAAAGGCTCATGGCTTTAAATGACCACTGCTCCGAAAATACACACAGTTAGAAAGATTCATGACCTGCAATGAGTCGGCCCTGCCTCCTAATGTGTCACACCGCCGGTCCGATGACATCATTCTGCATTAATAATTAGCAATGTGCTTCTGTTTGTTAGTGCTAGTGTTAGGGTTAGGGGGTAATGGTGTGTATTTCCGGAGCATTCGGAGCAATGGGTGTTTATTTTCTGGCTGTCGGACAAATGGCATGACACTGTTACTGTAATATTAGCCATTGTGCATGTGATATTGCACAACATGATATTTCAACAGCTGGAGCAAGATATGTGTAAGATATACACATTGGACAGCTGCACAGCGGCAGAACATAATGCTCAGTTATTGAATCATTTAAAAGATGTCATGGTAGCTCTTTTTAGCTAACCAATGTAACACGAGGTGCAGACAGCTAGCATATCTGAAATGATGCTAACTGTTGGTAGCTAACCAGTGTTCACTTCAGGTTAAACCAAACTAAATATGTAGATGAAAAGTACTTTTGTTTATTAGTTTCTTTCATGTCTTTAGTGGCCTAAATGTACATACAAACTATACATAAATGCCATATTGGCCTTTGTTTGCAATAACTTGTAATTTGTGTGCAAATATTTTGGAGTTTGGCTTTCATTTGTGCTTTAAAGTATAATGGTCCCATATTGTAAAAAGTGAGATGTGTATTTTGATTGTACAGCAGATCTAGGTGCTATATAAATACTGTTAAATCCACAGAGAAATGCACACAACCCCTATTCAGAAACTGTGCCTTTAAATGAGCCGCCAGGATTCCATAAGGTTGTGATGTCACAACTATACTATAAATAGAAAGAAATTGCTGCTACAGTGTCGTTATAGTCATTCCCCGGCTGCAGTGATGGTGCAGAGACACTGAGAGCGCAGATGCGGAAGACCTGTAAACACTGACCAATCAGAGCACACTGCTTTTTCGGGAGGATTTAAGAGACAGGCGCTAAAAAGGAGCGTTTCAGACAGCGGGTGAATACAGGTATATTTATACAGACAGTCAGAGAAATATAACGTGTTTTTGACCATTAAAGCATGTAAACATGTTCTAGTAGAAACCCAAAATACAAGTTCTGAACCTGAAAATGAGCACAACGTCCCCTTTAATTTTCACTGCACATGTGCAACAAGATAACTCACTTGCTAGCAGAATATTCTGAAAGATATTCGATTCGATTTTCAGAGGGAAACTCTGAACCCGCAAGTTGAACACTTTCCACAGCACATGAAAGGAAGAACTTTACCAGCCAGCCATTAAATTGCCGTGCTATATTTTTTTCCAGCCATGTGCCTTGGGATCTGTGATTATGTGTCAAAACAGAAGTCTAATCTCCAGACAGCATGAGAAACATTTGAGATTAAGTTTAATTTAGCTGCTGCACCAATGATTAGTTACATCATTTCCCTCAACAGGGTTATCTCTGCCTCCCACTGATCAAACAATGGTCTTCAGAACGTCTCATGCTGTCACTTCGCCACTTTCGGATACGGTTCTAGTGAAACAACTCCAGACTCCACCGGCGCCAGCTCATCAAGTCAACCACAAGGATCACCTTGTACCTGGAAACTTTCACGGTGAACTCATAAACTGTGTCCTAGACGTTCTTATAAATAACCATATTGCTTCTCTGTGTTTCTTAATCTGTCTGCCTCACTTCCTTGCACTCAATAATTGTCACTAATAGACAACTAAAAGCCAGTTTAATGTAGATAAAGCTGGATGTAACTCCTGAGTCACTCAATATTAAATTTACTGCATATTAGGTGGTTGGAGTTCTGGGGGCAAATTAAAGTGAATTAGACAATAGCTGTCTGCCTAATGAGCAGACTCACTCAAATCTTAATTATTGCCCACATCAGAATAATCACTTTTTTAAAATTATTACCACCAAACTGACCACATTTACCTTGGGCTGGCACGGGAATCATATTTTAGAATTTTTTACGATGCATCTCCTAAATTGTATGGCGGTCGTTGAAGTGAACGGAGGGAATTATATCAGCGGGAGTAATGAGAAGCTGGAGAGCAGTGAGAGGTGGCGGGGTGGTGGAGGAGGAGGAAAGACAAGCAGAAATATATACAGAGTGTCCTGTAAAGTGAAAATATAGAAACAAATATCTCCAGATTACATCCTTCAACTTCGATACATCAACACTTTATAATGATACCCCGATGAGAGCTGTCGATACCCCAATGAGAGATGTCGATACACTTATTATTTATAGGTATTAGTAAAGAGATACTGCGGAGAGACTGAGATACAGTATCCAAGTGTGAGGGAGTGCATGTACAGTTTAACTAAATGTAGGAAAGTTTCACAAACATGCTTAAATGTTTCTGTTTTCCTCTGTGTGTTTGTGTAGGGGCTGCTGCGATGGTGTGACCCCTCTCTTGACCTCTCTCTTTTTGAACTCCTCAGCCTTGACTTTACCCAAGAGCCCTTTAGTAGTTCTGCCAGTGAGCGTCAACAGTACATAGTAGGAATGCTAATAAGCCCAACCCCACAGCCTCTGAAACACCAGAAATAAGACTGGTCTGACACAGGCAATGAACCTACAGCTCAAGAGTTTGGGAAATGCCAAAAGGAAAAAAGATAAGCCTACTGTTTTGACAGAAGTGCATCACTTAGCTGGTGTGATGAAGATTGTTTGCAATCTCAAAACTGAATTTCTACATTTAAAACTTCAAGCTTCAGTACAAGGAAATACTGCATTATGGGCGCGTTCACACCAGCCCTGGAGCGCTTACCCCCTTGGTGTGGTTCGTTTGATGTAAACCCCAGACTCAAACAAACAACCGCTCTCTGGTCCGCTGTCACATGAGCTCTGGAGCAGTTCATTTCTGGTGTGAACACAATTCAAACCAACCACAGGAAATGTACAATTGCATGTGTTATTTCATTTGCTAAAAGAAAACAATTTATTTTCTGGTAAGTGGTGAACTAGCAGCCTATTTGCGCGTTTGCTACCAAGAAGTCGAGTGGCAGGGGCCAAACCTGGACTCACAACGAAGTGAGATGCCTCCTGAATATATGGGCTGAAGAGAACATTTCTCAATTACTCAAGAAGGTACACGAGAACACCGAGGTATTCAAAATATTCAGAGATAAAATAAAGGAGAATGGATTCCAGCGAACTGTTGCGTCAACAGTACCCACCATCTTCCGAGACGTTTATATGCGTGGTCCTCTAAAGTCTTCTGATATGCGTCTCGGAACACCAACATGAACTTGATGGTGCTCCATGACATATGATAACCAGGCAGAAATCGGGAGGGGTCTGTATGACCAATAATCGAATGATATTTCCACACATGACTTTTGCTTACAATTTCTGGAGTTTTTGCCTTTGTGAACGCAAACTGGTTGCCCCTCTCCATGCTGTTCTCCTGGAGTTTACATTCTACCGATTTTTACCCCCAAATGATGACATTTCATCCACTATATTTATTAGAAATAACCTAGTGCCACTACTATTTGTGATTGTGCTTTTAAAATGACGTTATTATCCACATACTTGTCCGTTGTGTCTAAACAGAGAGGGACACAGATGAGCCTGTGTCTGCATGCTCTCTGAGCAGTCAGACACACACAAACAAACACAGCCTGTACAAACGCGCACACACACAAATCAGCTACACGTGTGGTTAGTACACAGCAGAGGAGCAGAACCACTTGTTGACTGGTGCAGAGAAATGCGTTTCTGATGGAAACAGCCAGGCTACTGCTCACCAGAGAATTTTCTGACCTCAGCGTTTCGCAGAAGTTCTGTGCCTGATGAAAACCTGGCGTTAAGTGTGAACCCGTCCTATGATATGACAATATACAATTTACAATGAGCAAAGAGCATTGTAGCGAAGTGTTGGTGGCTCTCAGACGCATTGCAGTTGTGATGTTTCACACTTCCCTACCTATATTGCACGCATTCCACAGCTATTGCACATCCTCATTACTCTCCTTGGTTTACTTGGTTTATTTCTTACTTGGGTTCGCACTGTGTGCTCTGCCTCCTGCCCCCCCTCCCTCCCCTCAAAAGCCTGGGCATCCCAGGACAACGCCATGTTAAGGCAATCAGACAGAAAGTGTCTGAAGTCTTTTTTAGCAGGCACTGGGGAGAATCAAAGAGACTTCAAAGGAGTGTCACAAAAACAGGCAGATGCTGTGGCTCTGTGTTAGACTCCCTCCAACACTGGCACACGCAGTCAAATCCACTTGTGCACACACATACATACACAGACAAACAGCCACACATGGTCTTGCTGTCACACACGTACAATGGCATGCAACACATTCAGAGAAAATATGAGGTAAAGAAAAAAAAAAAAAAAACCCAAAACACACGCAATCCTCTAACTCTATGTCTCACTCTTCTGTCTCTCAACATTACCCGTCTCACTGCTCCGCTTGTGGCTTCAAGGGCAAGCAGCTATTAGATCTGAGCTCCGGAGAGTCTTTAATGTATAATTCTCTCAAATGTGGATGATCTGCCTTCCAAAAAAATCTTTTAAAAAGTTAGAGTATAATCTCCCAGAACAGAGGCATTGGCAATGACACTACAGAAACTTAAAGAGGCCAAAAGAGCATGTGGAAGTATGTGAGCACAGCCGTTTCCAACAGGGCACATGTTAGCATGCTGATGTGGAGCTTTGTGACGAAGCAGCTCTTGGTGACAATAGGAGAGTGTCAAATGAAATATATTGGGTCACATCGTGTCAGCTAAGAAGACAGAAGACTGTGAGATCAACAGAACGCTGGTTAACTGACGTTTAAAGTTATACGTTTCAATCAAGAGAATATGACACAAAGTCAAATATAGACGAGAAGCCACAAGATCATCAGCTACTGTAGGTCTAAAATATTGTGAGAGATAGAAGTTTAAAAACACCAGAAGTAGCTAGTCTGCCACAATAATAAAGTTTTTAACGTGACTTGTTGCAAAGACAGACTGGCATGACATTTAATCCACGTGCTACTGTCCTTGCAAACTGTATTATGGTGATTGTTTTGGCAGCATCCTTTATTTACTGAACAGCCATGATGTTCTGGTAATAAAACTTGTTGTTCTAGCTTTGTTTGATTATAACCAGCACAAAGCTGCCACTTCTATCACTGTTCTATCTTAATAGATTAATTATTCTACTGGTATGCTAATTTGAGGAAATGTTTGTGGATTACTGTCAGATATTACATATGTAATTACATAAGAGGAAAGTGATACGTTACAAAAACAAATACGATACAAAAAAAGCATTACATGAAGGTGACATACTGTAACTACAAACAGGCATAACCTTTCTCACAGTGGATATTATGACTTGGCAAACATAGGCGTAACTACTAACATTTATAATATCTGTATTCCATCTAGGCATGTCAGTGCCAGTACCCTGCTATTGTGTATGTTGGCTTACTGACATGGCTCATGGGCACACCTAAATGGAGCAGAACTATAATTAATCTTATTACAGTAGTTATACCTGTGCTTTATGACAACTCAAAATGACTGCTGTGAGAAAATATAGTTTGCATTAGCATGACAGGTGCGAAACTTTTAGCTTAAACTACTGTTGACCTGGGGACTCATTTCAGAAACGTCTTAAGTCTGAAATCCTGTCTCAGTTTAGGATGACATTTATGATTTTTAGTATAACAGAAATATGTTTCCTAACTTTATTCAGGGAAAAGAAATCCAATCTTATCTTAGGATAGGAATTTAGCTTTTACAGAACCATATTAGAACTTCTAAATTCCCCAAGTTAGGACGGCATAGACCCTGTCCTAAATTCTAAATAACTGCCAAAAGTGTCAGTGACACTGTTGTTAGTCTGTATGACAATGAAGGTGGAGAACATGAACACTGAAATATAATGATTGAAAGACTACTCAAATCACATGATGACCCGGACCACATATTCAATTTAAATTAAATTAAATGAATGAATTAAACTAATACTCCTTATAGAAATTGAACGCTCATTTTTTTTGTCCATGATAGCAAGCTAGCTAGCCAGTGACAAGTGAGAGGCATTGATATTATGGCTTGTCCATCTCGAGTAGCCTTCTGGTTCATTCTAATCAAAGATACAGGCATGACAGGTCGAGTGCTGATTGAAGAATCTAATTTACAGTTATAGTTCGGATTTCTTAGGTTAAGATAATAGGTCTGAGATAGAATAGGACACAAACATGAGTTTAAGAATCACTTCTGTAATAGGATAGGCTTTTCTTATCTTTGAAACTTAAGTTAAGATAGGACAACAGTTAGGATATGTTTCTGTAATGAGGCCCCCTGAGCTATAAACTTGAATTTTAAAGAAATAGTTAGTAGCTGAGAGTTGGATGAGAAGATTGATATCACTGTCTGAGCGGTGACTATGGAGCTCAGTTTGTGTGTGGAATTAAACAAACAATATTCAACATGTTAAATGGTGAGCTTTAGAGGTGCATGTAGGCATATTTTTTAGCTTTGGATCGAGCCAGGCTGGCTTTATCCCCCCTGCTTTATGCTAAGCTAAGCTAATCAACTCCTGCCTCTAGCTCCATAGTTAATGCACATACTGTATGCAGAGCAGGTGCCTCAAACTCAAATTGGCTTGGGGCCACTGCTGCTATTTTCATCTCATAGGAGGGCCACTTCAACATTCAAGTACTACAAGAAAGTGCAAAATTAACTTTTTTTTTCAATTTCAATGACAATAAATAAAGCCTGCTCCACTGTCTCTGCCCGCTCTCTTCTTATCAAAAACTGGGCCAGCAGTTAGAGACCACTGATGTAGAGAGATGAGAGAGGTATCTATCTTCTAATTTAACTCCATGAGAAAGCAAATGTGTGTATTCTCCCAAATGCCAGATTATTCCTTTAACACGTTTTCTTCATTTTCTATTCATTTCCTCAACTGGTGGTTTATTTATCTGGCCCCTTAGGCTGAATCTAATTTGACTGTTTAACAGAAACAAATGCTGTCATTAAAGTAAAACGGTGTGTGCTGGAAAATGGGGATATATGCCATGTATATATTTCATGTGAACAATGCATTAATATTGTGTTAGCAATATAAGTGACAAAACCAACCAATAAAATAACCTGACAAATTCTCCCTCAAAAGATAAAATAAACTAAACAAAAAAATGTAGGTAAGAGTCGTAATGAATGTTTTATTATTGTCAGCCATATAAAAATGCATCTGGCTGCAATCCAAGATGTGAAGTATGCACATAGTAAATGGCTTCATGGTTTGAAAGAGAGCATGCTGTAACACATGATGACTTCGCCCGTGATCAATCGTTCTGAATGAAAAAGAAAAAGCTGGATTCTAACATAAATACTCAGATGTACAGTACACGGGAAGATGTGATAAAATCATTCAAAGAATCACAAACACAGTGACAAGCCCGCTCAGTGGGATCCGCTACTGGAAATCATTGAGTAACAAGACAAGATCCACTTGACGATACCAGATCTCAGGGACCAATCACTCGGTAAATGACAACACGCAAGCACCGAGACGATCGATGTGCACACTGATCTAGCCGTCTGCCTTTTCTCTTCATCAGACATCCTCTTTAGCTTTGACTCAAGTCTGTCATCACCCTCTTCATTTGACTCATCTTAATCACGTACTCGGGATTGAGATGCTTTGAAAAATTGACAGCATCATTATTTAGTCCATCACGGCCCAGAAGAAAGACCTCACAAGACTCTCGCTCTCTCCCATGCCGTTTGAAGTCCAGATGGTGTGTACGTTTCCTTTAGAAAAAGACATAATTAATCTGAAAATAATACCTAAAAAATGAGTTTTGAGGAGGAGCTGGAGGGAAAAATATGAATGATGGGTTTTTGCATAGAACAAACAATTCTGTTGTTTGCAAAAAGAACAAGGCTTCAAATTAATTTATAATGCTTGTCCTAGTTTTTGAAGTCAAACTCTGTCCCATGTTTAACAATTGAAAGGCCTCACAGATAGTTGTTTTATCATATAATACAATGAATCTTCACATTCTCCAATAATGCTTGATTTTGTAGAGAATAAGTCCCACAAAAGTTTCAAGGTAAGTTGTGGAATTATGAGTGGAGCATTTCTTGTCTTGTGTGAAATACAGTCTTCCTATACTATGTTAAACATATTTTTAACACTCCATGGGTGGATGATTTCATCACAATATCTGTAGAAGGGAGGCGAAAAAACAAAGTCCATAACATCAGCATTTGGAGGGTGTGCTGGTGATGGATCCCCCAAAAACAGCCTACAAAACTTGTTCGTCCTCAGGGGGGTAGGGGTGGTGGGGGGGGGGGGGGCATTGATCAGCTGACAGAACAACACAGAACTGGCTGCGGGCAAACATGTTTCACCAGCAAGACATTTCATCATCCTGGACAGCCAGCCAAATGAAAGCTTCCTTTCATATTTTGGTATATAAAAAAAAACGGTTTCAGGTCTACAAGGCTGGGAATTGTGAGTTAATCCCCTGAGTCGGTCGGATGCCAACCAAACACCAGGCCTCGAATCCAGCGGCTTAATTTGGATTCTTCCATTAGTGATATCATAATGTGCAACATTTAAGGCACAAACAGCAAAAGAATACTTAAAATAGAAGCCCTGATCCCTGGATTGTGTACCTGGGATTGATACCTCATGACATGATATAAAAGAAGGATATGTATCTATTTAAAAAATCTGGATAATTGCATGTAAATAGGCCTTAATGCTATCATGAGAAGCTGGTTGAAAAGTGACCCTCCAAGTCCAGAACAATGGCTGGACATTGTGGAGGAAATATATTTCATGGAGAAACTGACTCATTATCTAAGGACTAAAGCAAGGACCCATGAACAACGATGGAGAAAATACAAGACTACATACAAGAGAAAAGATGGGTTCTTAACTGTCTGAAAAAGAATGGAACAAAGGCTGTAAAGAGAGTAATGTCCCCCGGGACCCTCACTGACATGGTCTCTCATTCCACTCAATATCACGACATGTCAATTGCACATCTTGTGAATCTTGCACACCTGTGAACTCTGCACTTTATAAACTTTGCACACTGGAGTTCTCAGCTCATAGCAC
>JAOVVB010119271.1:0-12552 GCA_028570985.1 Heterobranchus longifilis
AATTTTAGTCAATGCAGAGGTTGGAGGAAGTTACCGCTTTTATTGTGGTAGTCTTTGAGTAACGTGACGTCATATCTGTTTCAAGAAAAACAAAGCCGGGCGATAAAGCCAGGCGATCCCACATCCACGGAGAATACAGCTTTTAATCCAAAGCATGGTAAAACGATGCATTCAGTAAAGTATGGAAACACTTTGGGTTTCACACATTCAGGAAAAGCAGAGCGAGACAAACAGGCTAAAGCTGCATGCAAACTCTGTCACGGTATCTACTGTGGTAACGCTGATACGACCAACACGAGTGCCCATCGTGCTCGAGTGCGGCAAAACCAGCCGTCACTCTCGTCTCGGTGGTCAAATCAGCTGACACTACCACTGTAGGGCACCAATATGTACACTGACGTTTAAGTGAAATGCATTCAAAGGCCCAGAAGGAGCTGACCACGGATGGATTGAGAACGGAGCTGATGGGGAGAGCCAGTGGAGATTAATGAAGTTAGCAGAAATAAGCAGAAGGATACACATGTGACTACGTCTGGTTTACAAAAGAAGGTGTTAACTAAGGGGATGTAAAAAATACATTTATGGAAATAAGATTAATTGGATTATATTTACAAGAAGGAGCCTATAAAACATGTTACCTGCCTCCCTTATAAATTAAAAAGAAAATACCACTAAATTATGAGGGAAAAGTGATGAAATAAATAATTCCTGACAGTGACTGATACGTTTGAGTTGAGGACGTATCTGACCACATACAGTCACAAAATCAAACATTTTAGTAAAGTATCAACTTTGAGACTTTCCACAGAGCTGAGGAAGATCCACACGGATCGAAACGTTGTCCAGTAAAATTCAGTTCTATACTGCATTACCTTTTACAGTGTGCAGGACCTCTTCTTTTTGTTCTCAGATGACCTTTTTGTCCGATGCACCTGTTACTTAAACGTTTTTTGGCCAAGTGTGCAGAAGTATTTTTCTCAGATTTTCCAAAGTAAAAGTGTCTAGTAGTGTATGTTAATTTTTTCCCCCATGGTCTAGTGTTAAAAAAGTAAACAAAAATCGCAATAAGTCGTAATATCGAATCGCAATACTTGCAGAATCACAATACTTAAGAATTGCAATACATATCGAATTGGCACCAAAAAGTCATCGTCCCAGCCCGAGACTAGGTACAATTTTGACATTTGTCATGAGTCCTGAAATGTCATAGTTTTACCAGCAGAACAAGAAGCAATATCTTCACTAAAGCATAATCCTGTTTTCACAATGAAGCCTCTTTCCAGTCACCTTTTTTTTTTTTTCAGTCTTAAAAGGGATTAAATCCTGAGCCCTTAGTCGAGTCTACTGTGACCTTGACTTTGAAAGGCTCCAAACAAAGCCTGTGTCACATTGAATTAATAATTTCATAGAGAACAGGTTTTAAATCCAACATACCAAAACTCCCATAATGCCCTAAAGTAATTGGGCTTTACCTCCAAAGATACAGCACCATGGAATACACATGAATTACTTCGACTGCTGCTTGATTTAGACATGTTATTATTCTGAACAACCTCTGGAAATGTGTTTGCCCAACTGTTATATTTGGAAGTAATTATTTCCAGGGCTATTTCTCTCTGGAGAGTGATACTCACGGCATCAGATTGACAAATAGCCACTTGGAAAGGAGGTAATAATCGGCTAACACTTAAATTCATATCGCAGACGGTGCATTATGTGCGCTGTGATGTGTGGTGAGGTGAATATTTTGGAGTTAAATTTCATGATGTCACCAAGCTGGGAGTTACAGTGTGAAATGAATTTCAATTTGAAAGTGTTTACACAGACAGGAGCGGAAAACAGCGGCAGCCTGCTTTATCTTATCTGAAAAGTCAGACGGAAAATTATACTCCACATTACAGAGGCTAATCCTACTTGCTTTCCTTCTTCACTTTACAAAACAAACTTATCTTAGTTTCAGACGAAGACATTGTAACTGCTGCGTTGAAACTGGGGTCCCTGACAATCACACTGACCAGGTATTGTGAGACAAAGTCAACACTGTAGTAGGGCCGGGCAGTGTATTAGGGCTGCACCGATACCAGTACTCGGTATCGGGTCCGATTCTGTGCTCATGTACTTGTACTCGTAAAACTACTACGATTAGGCTTGGGCGGTATCATGGTATTACGGTATACCAGGGTATTTAGAAATCCTGATGGTATGAATTTTAATACCGTCACACAATACAGACGCTCCTCTTTATACAGAGCTGCTGTATCACGTGTTACTCACACACTCCTGCCGGTGCAGAGCTGTAGCACCGAAAACCTTTCTGTCATCAACCATGGCGGAAATAAAAAAACAAACAATACACAACTCTAGTACTCGTTTCAGTACTCTGTAACAGCAAGTACCCAAATCTAAGTACTTGTACTTGGTCTGGAAAAAAGTGGTGAAAAAAATCTATGTATATATCTATCCCTACAATATATCCATATTATATTAATATCATGATATGAAACTAGAAATCATCTTAGTTGGATTTCCTAATATAATACGGCATCAGTTTTGTCTTTTGCTGGTTTTAAAAGCTGCATTACAGTAAAGTAATGTCATTTTCTGAATTTACCAGTCTGTTCTATTATTTGCCTTTACACACTTAGTCATTATATTCACTTTACTGATGATTATTTATCAAAAATCTCATTGTGTAAATATTGTCACCAATAGTTTATCCATATCGCCCAGCCCTAACCTATAGAGCTGCAATGATTAATCGATTAATTGATCAACAGATCAACTATTTTGATAATCAATTAAATGTTAAAGACATTTTTCATGCAAAAATGTCAGAAAATGCTGACATCTTTTCTTGCTCTCAAATATGACGATTTCCTGTTTTTCTCCGTTGTATATCATATTAAACTGAATATGTTTGGGTTTTTCTCTGTTTTATATCATATTAAACTGAATATCTTTGTGTTTTTCTCTGTTTTATATCATATTAAACTGAATATCTTTGAGTTTTTGGACAAAACAAGACATTTAAAGACATCACCTTGGACTTTGAGAAACGGGATGGACGTCTATACTGTCAACACTTGTACATTCCTGTTAATATTCCCTGTATATATCCTCTAAACTCTGCAGCTCTCATACAGAATGTACTGTTTACATATTCCTACTGTAATCTGTATCAAATTCTCACTTGTACATATACTTTTTGCTTTACTCTTGTTTTTTGGTTCTATTTGTGTTTTGTGTATATTTTTTTTGTTTGTGTTGTTTCTTGTTCTGCACGGTGACATCAAGACAAATTCCTTGTACATGAAAACTACTTGGCAATAAAACTGATTCTGATTCTAATTTTTCACTATTTTCTGACATTTTATAGACCAAACGATTCATCGATTAATCAAGAAAAATAATCTGCAGATTAATCGATAATGAAAGTAATCGTTAGTTGCAGCCCTGCTAACCTATAGGCCTTTCCACTGCAGAAAACTGCAGTGTAATGATACGATTAATGAGGGCTGCACTATATTTAACTGTCTGTTCCAGGGAGCTACTACTATTTTGCCTGCTGGCTCTCTGACATGGCCCACTGATGCACTTTAATGGACAGAGCCGCTGTTAATGGTAATAATGGCACCTGTGCTATGACAAGTGGAAATGTCTGCTGTGGAAAAGGCCCATTGGTCATGCTTCTGGCAATATCACAGAGCTGTGGAAATGCATTTTGCCTTCAGCCTGCATTGTTCACTCGGCGCCTCGCTGAATGAAGTTGCCTTGGCGATAAATAAATGTTCCAACTCTGCAATCAGCCGTGATTACCACAGTGTCAGGTAGCCACGACAACACGTGCTGCTTTGACTTTTGTTGATTACAGCTGCAATGTTGCTAACGTGATTACTTAGTTAGATAACAGAGCTGTTAGTTCAACTATAATTGTGGCACTGAAGTTTGAAATTTAGTTCGAGACTTTAAAACTGTTTGAAGTGCCGGTTGTAATCAGAGGGTGTCGTGATTCTCCAAATCCACGATTCCATTAGACTTTAAACATTTATTTTCAGCACTGACGGCGATGACATTGTTAGACTATTGAGTCTTGATTTGTAAGTCTCAATAAATCATTGTTTTTGTGCCCAACTGTCATTCACATTTATAAATTCTTCTTGAAAAAGATAGGCTACATGGTAAGTAATATAACCGCCAGATTTTTTTGGAATGTACTACACTATGGCGAAATTTAAATAATTTATTGAAAATGGGGGAATCGCCAGTCCTGCTTTTGCTTTCGATAATTGAAATTGAAAGCTCATTCCAATTTGATTTTCGATTAAGAATCAAAATCGTGACACGCCTAGTTGTAATGCGTCCACCAATAATAAATCTTCTAGCCATCATACTACTTACCCTCAAAAAATGTCAACTTCAACATTAAGTAACATGAAGTAATAATACAAACATAATTATCTAATAAAATACGCAGAATAATTTAGTTACCACAAATGCATGCCATGGTAAAATGACTAAAAGTTGATGTTGATAAATAAATGTTGTTATGGATTAGAAACACACGCCTGGTGGGTGTTTGATGAGAAAAAAAAGATTAGATAGTGTAAAAAGATTGCCTCATTGTTATTACTAAAGCTAATTATGTCCTTTAACATTTATGTGACATTACAAGATATAGAAAAGAGAGAGGTAGTTTTTCAACATTTGTTGAATATATGTGCTTTCATTGGCTTTTGAGCTGTTTTAGTCGACACCACAAAAAATTAGAATATAGCTGTTTTCAAAGGCCCATTACTTCACGCTTAACAACACAAACACGATATATAAATGCTTATATTTGTGACATGTTTTCAGAGCGCATGTGGAGTGTGAGACACAGTTAGTTCAAGGACAGCGGGACCTCATCTACAGTGTGAGCATCGACCGATCCATTAAATATAAAAAGGTTGGATTTTTCTTTTGGATAAACGTTAAATCAGATGGCAGTGAGTGGAATTGTGAATTACCTTGGCGTGTGGCTGCTGAAAGGTGACTCTGGAGCTGTTGATGAGCGATGAGTATCTGAACAAGTGGGTGGGGGAGGTGGGGAATCTGTGGCTGCTGCTGGGCTGGTTGTGCAGGACCGCTGAGAAGCAGATGTGGACTGTGTCCTTCAGCGCCTTCAGCTGAGACTCCTGTCCACAAACAAAATGTCACATTTCTGAATCCATCCATCAGGGGTGGGACAATAAAGGATTTTATAGTGGATTGCGATTAAAAAACACACAATAAGTTGGCTATCTGTGGTGCAATACAAATATTTGTTTCTTAAAAACAGTCGTAATGTTTCACAAAATTACGTTTAAAAATTATAATTTTTTTTTTAGAAAAAGCCATAGTGTTTCGAGAAAAAAAAGCAGTATTTTTTCAAGAAAAAGTTGTAATGCTTTGAGAAAAAGGTCATTGTTTCAAGGGAAAAAGTTGTATTTTTTCAAGAATTAGTTTTTAATGTTTTGAGAAAAAAGTCACAACAAAACAAAATGTGAGGTAAAGTGATTCCACTGTGTTTTTCTACATATTCCGTTCATTATTTTTGGCCAGTTTTGACAGCCCTCATGTATTGTCATGTGACCTATGTTATATAAGTCTGTCACTCTGTTTTTTTTAGACCTGAGGAAGATCCACACAGATCAAAACGTTGTCTGCTTAATAAAATATTCAGTTCTACATTGCAAAGTCTTTAACAGTGTCGTTTTGTTCTTAGTGACTTCTTTTCCCAGTGCACCTGTTACTTAAACTTTTTTGGCCGAGTGTGCAGAAGTATTTTTCTCATTTCTCCGCTTTTTGCCCGACATGTTGTGTTTTTGATGAAAATGAAAACATTCAGTAGGGCTGCACGATTAATCGTTAAAAGGGCTCGATTCAGACGTACATTTCTGAAGGACAACGATTCGGCCATATTTGTTTTGGGGAGTTGCATATTTAGAATGAGTGTCCATACTAATACTAATAATAACAAAATGATGTCAAATTGCATCATTTTGATTGGAAAACGTAAAATGTTTTTCGGGGAACACCCTCAACCCCCCCCATCAAATACGTGCACCAAAGTCTTCCACAAAGTTTCAGGAAAACACTGAAGACTGAATCAGGATCTGCACCATTCACTGAAATAAGATCGTGATGATCATATTGCTTGCACTGTTTTTCTTTTCTATAAAAACAGAAGGTCTGATCTTTTACATATTCATAGTACAACATATTCTGGGGGTCTTGAAAGATTAGTGAATATGATCCAAAATACTGGCAACTTTTTAATAAAACTCTAAGCTTTAAAGTGACTTTAATACAGCTAGGAGGTTTTTTTAGGCACGACGTGAAGCGGAACTAATAAAAAAGAAGGAATGCTTAAAAGATCATTTACTTTTAATCAATAATAATAATGCACTGAGTGATTAGTTTAATTATTTTATTACAGCTTGTGCTGTCCATATGGGCACCAGAGTTACCTGTTTTCCTCCTCATGCATTTTTAACTGGTCTTATCTCGCCCCCAGTGACAGCGTGTCAATAACCACATATTCAAATGACATCGTACCTCATAAATTAAAGCTGCAGCTTTCAATCTGCTGAAGCAAGCACTTTGAAAATACATCCTCCGTAATAAGACAGTTGCCATGAAAATGGTATTTACTTTTACATTTATTTTCCATCCTCACACTCCGCTCTCTAAAACTGATTTATACGGACTAATATTACTACACATACTTTATTCATTAAATTATTTAGATGCTGTTTTTCAGTGTGTGACATTGCAGAGTTTAAATGGGTCAGATGAGAGAGACGAGATTAGTTAGCTCACAGTAGGGACGTTAATAATTAACCGTTTAACTGTCAACCGTCAAGAATTTTGACTGATCAGTTAAACAATTAATGGTTGTTGCATGGCAAAAGAAAAATAGGATATACAATCTATTTCTAAACTACTAAGTTGCATTTTAAGCTCTTTTTTTTCTGCTAAATTTGTGGCTCTCACGACCGACCGACTGCTGAGCGGCGCTCACAACGGCCAGCTACGTGACACGTCACTATATCGATGAGGAATCAGCCGTTCATGTGACGATTGTCCTGGCCAAAATAATTGTGATTCACGATATTATCCCGATAATGATTGAAATATGCTTAAAACTCTTAAAATGGGACTAAAACACACAATCACTTTACCTTACATTTTGTTCAGAAACAAATACTGCACCACAGATAGGACACACTGTGAAAATCAAACGATATTAAATAATGTAATCATGAAGCATAAGGTCCCCTTATCAGTATGTCATTAGTATGTCCCTGACAATTGTCTTATACACTGGTATCATGTTTTTATGATTGTATTTGAATATTTTTGCTGAATAAACTAAACTAAATATAAAAAAAAAAATCGCAGTGGAACGGACTTGCAGCGATCACAGAAAGCGAGGAATTCACAGAGAAGCCCAGTGGAAATACTGTAGTATTTCTACATGCATACAGCCTGTGATCAAACTTGGAGGTCATCGATCAAATTATGTTAATTGCTACTTTTTCTTTTAATAGGCTACATCAAATTAGAAGATTGTGACTTTTTCTTCTCATAAAATTGTGACTTTTTCTCTTATTATGACTTTTTTTTTTCAAAACATCCCTTAACATTATTACTTTTTTTTTTAAGAAACAAATATTTTTATTTGTATTTAACTGAAGTTCACGATTATCCCGATAATGCAAATTCACCACGATCAGCTTATTCTGAGTGTTTTTTTTTTTATCGTGATCCACATTAAAACAGATTATTGTCCCACCCTCAAGCAGGACAGAAATGTTAGAAATATTCACCTTATCCAGTGCCGTCTTCTCCAGTTCTTCCTTGGCCACGGTTAACTTGTGCTCCAGGTCCATCAGCTGCTGCCCCTGCAGAAAGACATCACGACTTTTGAATCAGCTGAACCCTCTTTGTTCTCTGCACACAAAGCATTTCTCCATCCCCAGCCCGTCTCCACAGCGCTATCAATAACACAGATCTATAGCACAAAGGATTCACACTCCTCTTTATTATTTTTTTTGCAGATCATCACTTTTGTCCTGACTTTTTAAAATCTGTATTATGACACCTCACACACTCAAACACAGTGATGGAGCTCTGAACCTCGTATGCTTTTAGCACTCAATGAATCCCAGGGAGAGCTCTGGGACTTCATAAACCTTCATCATCACAGCTGCATTATATTGATACATTCTTAGTTTGATTTTAGCCCTAAAATGCTTTGGTGAATCACACCTCTTTCACAGAACACAGAAAAGTGCAGAATCCAGAGGGTTTAAGGATCAGATGAGCACACATTAGCTGCATTAGAAAAAGATCACATCTGTCCCTTTAAGAAAGGTTTAATCTTACAGTTATAAGAGCAGACCCCCCTGGGACCATCACCGCCTTTAACAGGCAGATCATTGCTCCAGTTTAAGTCCCTGAGCTCAGCATACACACACAAATATGTTTTTTTAAAGTAAATATAAGCCAATATAACCCCATATGAGGATCCACAGAGTTCTTTATTATTGATAAACTCATCAGCAACAAGAAAAGAAACTCGTATTGGATAATTTACAAGCTGTCTGTAGACATGAGACGATATGAAAATATCATGTCACGATTATTCTAGCCAAAATAATTGCGAGTTACGATATTATCCCGATAATCAATATGCTTAAAACTGCACTAAAACACACTTTACCTTACATTTTGCTTTGTTTGGACTTTCTTATAAAATTGTGAGTTTTTTTTCTTGAAATATTACATTTTTCTCATAAAATTGTGACTTTTTCTCTTAACATTGCAACTTTTTTCTCAAAACATTACGACTTTTTTTCCTCATAAAATTATGACCTTTTTCTCGAAACATGACGACTTTTGTCTCTAAAATTGTGACTTTTTCCTCAAAACATTCCGTCTTTTTTCTCAAAACAAATATTTTTATTGCACCACAGATAGAACACTGTAGTAAACTGCAGTCAATTTGTGAGGATATTCGCGATTATCCTGATAATGGAAATTGAGTGTGTTTTTTTTAATCGCGATCCTAAAACTTAGCGGTGGACTTTGAGTCGTGGACTTTTATTAGGTGTCGTTTACTGGACTGACTGAAATTAAAAACTGCATGCGCTTACATTCTGGTCAAGGTCAGCTAACACAACAAACAGCATCCACAATCTCTGGAGAAAAAAAAAACTGTTTGAAATTTCAGAGAGATGGGTGACGAGGCTGACTGATGGTTTCTGCTGGTTTTTAGAAACTTACGTGGAACCTCTGAGTTTTGTGACAGTGGGGACTCTTGGCATGTTTGCCGATTTCATCTCATTTTTAACTCGATTTCTGCCAGCAAAGGAGTGGTTTTAATGATGAACATGTCTGTCACTTCTGCCACTCAACAGGAGCATCTGAAACGATGTTAAAGTTTTCCCTGATAGATGAGTCCTGCAGTGACAGTCAAGGACAGCGCAACATTGACCACTGTGGGTTTCAAAGAAGCCAAAGAATCAAATCTTTCTCTCAGAAGATCTCTTTTTTTTTTTTCCCATTCACAGCGCACAAAGTCATTTGTAGCTGTCGGGCTGCGCTCAAGAGGGAATTGAAAGGTAATAAAGTTTGAGGAACAGTTCTTTAATCATCAACACAAAGGATTGCATATCATCTCTTTGTGGCAAATCAAAGGCACAAGTATTCATGTTTGGATTATTTTCAACATAATGGGATGCTGAAGGTTACTGATTTAAAAAAACAGTCCGATTTCAAAGAGACTTGTGACATATTATTGGATATTTGCCGTT
This sequence comes from Heterobranchus longifilis, assembly GCA_028570985.1. NCBI lineage: Eukaryota > Metazoa > Chordata > Actinopteri > Siluriformes > Clariidae > Heterobranchus > Heterobranchus longifilis. The sequence continues at coordinate 9,840 of JAOVVB010119271.1, forward strand.
AAAGTACTGGCAGTGGACATTACGTTTCTATCAGACAAAAGAAGAGCTGGACGATACGGACAAAATCTTCTACCCCGACATCTAGGTCATTTTAACAAATACAGTATGTCATAATTTAGTTTTCTGATCATTTAATAAATAAATAGTCTATATGAAATAACCACAGAGTAAAGCCCATTTTTGTATACTCCTGTGTGAATTAAATACTTAAAGGAAAAGTACTGAGTATTTTCCTCATTCAATTACGTGCAAAATGAACAGAAGTTTCAAGTGAAATTATCGAGAAAAAATAGATACAATTGTCCAGCTGTACACTGACTTTGTTTACATGCATTCACACAAATACAGAGTAATCAGATTAAGAAACTTGAGTTGATATGTGCTTGTTATTATCAATTCAGACGACGTAATTGTGTATCACGATATGATTTCATCACGATACGATTCCATTGAAAGACGATAACGAACGTATTATTATCATTATTATTAAAAAAGTCTGAATGTTTTGAGAAAAAAGTCGTAATATTTTTCGAGAAAAAAAATTGTAATCTTTAAAGAAAAAAGTTGTACCGTTTTGAGAAACAAAACTGTAATGTTTTGAGAAACAAAATTGTAATGTTTTGAGAAAAAACTCCCAACAAAGGAAAATGTAAGGTAAAGTGACTCCAGTTTTAAGCATATTCCAATGATTATCGGGATAATATTGTGAATTGCAGTTATTTTGGCCAGGATAATCGTTACATTACATTTTCATATCGTCCCATGCCTGGTGTAGACTCATGAGGAATCATGAGTTCTGATTGGCTCGTGAGCACAAAGAAAACAAAAGCAGCCTGCTGCTCGCTGGTCTTTGACGGGATCTGTTTGTATGTGCGTGCCGATGTGCAGCGTTACAGTAGTAAGCCATTACCATCCATTACACTGAGCATCATCAGCAGATAGTCCTCTGAGGGCTGCGGGCGCATGACCACTGACCCAGAAATGCTGACTTACAGGGTTAGTGCCTCCAAGTCCAAAGCTCCATATTTCTGTGCTGAATCATTAGGTGTGGGGTCAGCGGAGGACTGGCCACTCTGCTACACAAGGCATGCAACTACATCATTTTTCTTTTTCTGTTTTTTTTCCTAAGCTGGAGGAGAAACAGCTCTAGGGGCAAATTTAAAAGTGGACTGACGGAGTGAGGAAGATGTGAAGGCTTGAATACGGCTCCTCTGCCAAAAATATTGTCTCGTAGGGAAACGCGAGGAAGGCACCGTCAGTTCCTCTGAAGTTTTTAATGTTTTGGCTGAGCAAGTGAAGGGGAACCTGCCTGTGGGTAGTATTTGCAGTTATGTACTGGGACTGCATAGTTTGGATTCACTGAGTTGGTTCTCTTTTTAAGTTGCCCTTCAAATCTGAGGGCTATTAATGGAAAATGAATAGAAGAATGAATGAAGAAAACATTCACAATACTGGCTTCTTTTCTGGCACTGTAGGTGCAATACAGTGTGTCCTTATTTTGTAAACCTGCATTTTGTCAAAACTAGGAACGCACCGATCCCACTTTTTCAGTCCGATATGATCCCTGGGATCTGGGCATCGAGTAACGAGCGAACACACGGTGTGGTTCGGAAAAATCACCTTTTCATAATCACGACGAAGATTCAGATATGAATGTTGTACCATTTTGAAAACACGACATCTTCAGCATTCAGTATCTTTAAACCAGCTGTAAATATGTCTTATTACAAAGCGTTTTAACAATAAAGTCAGACAATTATATACTTTGTAAATATAAGAGCAAGTTGTGATAAAAAGATCCGTAATAAGTTTCTGTTCTGTCTATGTAGACATGCAAGTAATCACCAAACACTACAAAGTCCCACAATCTCAAAGGTACCCTGAACGCATCTTGAATCCAAATAGAGCGCACACATTTTGCGATCGAAACAGCGATCAAACTTCACATTTTACCGTCAAAGTGACATAAATCTATGTTCCTGTCATAATATTTCACCAACACTTCTGTTATTTTCACCTAAAACGGCAGATTTAGTTACTTAAATGTCTCAGAAGAAATATCTCCACACAGTAAACATGTGTGTTTATCTCCCAGCCTGCAGCGGTCTGCCACCGACACGCTGCTGACACGTGACGTAGTACGCACACACGTTATCAGACATAGAAGTGAACTGAATAGATCGGCCCCATTGTCAACGATACCAGATCCAGCTATGAGTCAGTAGTGGTCTGATATTCTGTATCAAAGTCAGATCGCTGCAACCCTCGTCAAAACTAGGTTTGCAAAGGGGTGGAAACTTTCCAGTAAACTTACGGAAACTTTCCAGACATTTTCCATATGAAGTTAAGCTCGGGAATTTTGACCTATTTTTTTTGCAAAAGAGTTGGAAACTTTCCATGGGAATTAATGGGAATTAATGGGAATATATGGAAATTAATGAGAATATTAAGGTACCGCTCTACCATTTGGTAGAGCAAATTGTTGAGTTGTTTTTGGTATTTTGATGTATTTTGATGTGTTTATCATGAAGAGACGTCTCAACCGGTTGGTAGAGGCCTGTATTTAAAAAAAAAAAAAACTGTTAAAAAAGAGAATCCATTTATTTTATTCAACATTCATGTTTTTTGTTGTTCAGAAGAATCCATTAAAGTTCTACTCACAAATAGATGGAGTCAAAAATGTCATTTTAAAAATGTGTATTAGAAATGTTTG
>JAOVVB010119290.1:0-12552 GCA_028570985.1 Heterobranchus longifilis
GTGTGGCAAGGCATTGACGCAGAGGGGGATGAGGTGTAACAAAGAGTCTTTAACATATCCAAACAAGAACAAAGGAAATTGCTTGAACTTGAAGCATACTATAAACAAAACGCAAAACACTTACTCACAGACTCTGCTCTGTCTAGCTCCACTTCCAGAGATTGTTTACATCACATGACATAAATGGAGCTCACTGGGATATATATCTGGTGCGGCGATGAAAGGTCCTTAAATAACGTCAGAGGTGGTTAACGAGGGCTCCTCCAGAAAGAAAGTGTGACAGAACAAAGGCTGCGAGGAGGAAAGACTGATGTGGAATGTAACTAACCTGGAAGCTCAAGTCATATGGGGCTAATCGGTTCCAGTGATGCATAAATTACAAAGGCAGGAACAGTGATGGTCAGCAGCAAGGTCAGAAACAGTGAAGATAAAAAGAGGGAGAGAATCAGATCAGTATGCTTGTGTGTCCTGCCTGTTGGGTGTCTTATTGGTGCTGCTGGAAAGGTCAAGTCAGGACACACATCGCACACCCCCAAGCTCGGATCAACTTACACAACAGTGGAGCTACATCTGTTTCTCTTTTACTCTTGCCGTCTCTCTACGTCTTTCTCTCTCGTCTCTTCCCACTCCTGTGTTGTTCCACAGTGACGTGTGTTGGAGTTGCTTTGGTAGAGGATGATGTGATGCAGTGCGGTGGAGCACAACTTGTCATCTGATCAGTGTGGCATGCACAGGCTTTCTGTGGGACAGGAAGGGAAGAAAAGGTGGTGTCTCTATGGTGCTCAGGGGTAGGCTTATGGTTAGATTTATGGCTTGTTTAACCCCAAGGTCATATACCAAAGGTCATTACCAAAAGGGCACTTGTGCCAGCTAAAGGGTCACTTGGGTTTAGCACTTGGAGCAACCAAAAGGGCACTTGAGCCAACCAGAGAGGCATGTGGAAAAACAGTGGGCACTTGGGACAACTCCAAGGGCTTAGTAGAGGGGCACTTAGGTCAATTAGAGGGTCACTTGGGGCCAACAACAAGGTCAAATTGGCCATCCCAGTATTTGGGACACCTAGAGTGGTACCAACCAGAGTTGCATGTTGGCACTGAAGCAGCACTTGAGCTTACCAAAGGAGCACTGGGCTCAATTAGAGGAGCACTTGGGCCAACCAGCAGAACACTTGGGCCAACTGGAAGGCCAATTTGGCCAAACAGAGGGGTACTTGAACCAACCAGAGTTGCATGTTGGCAAACTACGGGCACTTGAGTTTACCAGTGGGGCACTTCAGCCAACCAGAAGGGTACATACCTGAGGGGCATGTGAGCAAACTTTGGACACTTGGGCCAACTCCACGGGCACTTGGGCTTACCAAAGGAGCACTTGCAACCAGAAGGCATTTGGCTTGACTGAGCAGTCATTTTTGACATTTTTTTCCTTCATTTTAACACTAGAAGTGCCGGAAATTCATAACTACTAGAATTGCCATATAAGAGGTCATTTTGACCGCCAGATTCCAAATTCTATAATCTCTCATGATAAATACCCATTTGAGAGATTAATGCATTGATTGTGTTAGGATATCTTTAAAAAAAAAATGAAATAACACCAAAAGTTTAATTATACATTTTGGTAGTTTTACATTTATCAATATTCATATCATCACATATAGTCTTGTAAACAGGGATTATTTCATACATTCACACCAGTATTTTTCCGCAGAGAAATTAAAATATGAAACAACACTCAAGACCGCTAGTGACGTTTCTCTGACAGAGACAAGGACAGTTGCTAAGCAACCAAGATGCATCATCAACCGCACAAAAGATTAACAACAGAATGCCACGAAATTCTGTGTGGTCAATTTGACCGTGTATGCTGAAATAGGTAAAAATGATAGATGAAAATACAGACAGTTTTAGGAAAAGTCAGGAACCAGCAGGATTTTTGTATTCAGAAAAGTTATTACACCTATTTCAAAAAGGTCAGAATGACCATCATGGCCGTTCTAGTGTTAAACAGTGTTTGGTACATGTAGCTTTGCATATCACTGCATTGTTATAAGACATTAGTCTCATTCTGTCTCCTGGATCCAGCAACAAAACATGAGGGCTTTTTTTTTCTGTAATGTTGCAGTTATGGCTTTTCTGTTCATGGGGCCTTCAGGTAAAAAAAAAAGATAATTTGTCATCAAACAAGACTATGAATATAGATATAACAAGCAGTTAAACACATTTTTAAAATGTACTAAATGAACTGACTAAACAAATATAAAATAATATGTTAAATTCTGCTGGGTCAAATCCCAGCAGGCAGGCTCAGCTGATGCTGGTGACCACCACCGCTGGTGATTCACGTCGGCACTTCACTAGTTACAGGCCCCACTGCTTGGTGCCTTTTGGGCCCGAAGTCTCTCTGAGACTTATTTGTTTCACCTCCAGAGCCCTGGAGACACACCTCCAAAACCCACACACACCCACGCACACAATTGTGCATGCTCAGGCTTGCATGATAGCTGGAAAAGATAAGTGTGATAAAGTACAGTAGATATAGTAAGTCTCAGAATGTTTTTTTTGTGTTCCTATTTACATTTTACAGTAAATTGCTTCAGTTGAAATATGTTTTGTTGTACAGTATAATCAAATCCTTATGAATGTTATTTTCTAGCCCACTTACACAGTCAGAGTCCAATAGACTTCAGATTGAAAATGCAAAGCTGTTTTGTACAATAAAGCTCTGTAGGTCTTACATTGAAATCACAGAATAATCTGGCATTACTGGATTTGGTCCAGAATGTGATTGATTCTATTTGGATGTGCTTTTTGATCCAGTGTAATTATTTATTTTCTCTTTTTTTCTTTTTACAAGTGTACTGACCCAGTTTACAGTGTTAATGTAGCCTGTAACACATTTCACTTTAAATGACCAAAACGTTGGCTTGCCACACAACACACTGAGCAGGTGTTCAGTTGTTGTTTTTGTGATTATCAGTGAATACTAGATCACATTTATTTAATTCTAACTTTTATTTTACTCAAAACACTTATGCTTTAGTTGAATATGACTCACTTTAAGACAATTGTAAATGCTTTTCTTGTTTTCAGGAATATATTAGTGTGAAGCACATTATTAGTAGCCACGTACCAGGAAGTGTCTGACTGTTGACCAGAGTATTGAGAGTCTTGTGTTTGCAAATATTGACTCAACTGTCCCACTAAGGCAATTTCAAGAAGTTTGAAAGTTTGGCAATTTCAAGAGTTATTTTTTAAATGTATGCATATCAAAATGCAGCTCATTAATTCAATATGTGGGCACAAGGAAACTAGTTGGGAACTGGAGGGAAAATGTGAAAACAAATTCAGCGAGGAGTATGAACTCCATGGCATATTTCTAAGTCCTCACTGCATCTGTGTCCTGACATGGCCCCAACTGTCTAACCGCATTTTGCCTTCTCTTACCCAGGGGAACATAAGGATCGCATATGCCTTTGGCAGGAGTCCACACCCACATTCCTCAGCTATGTGCTCACAAGCGTCCTCTCTGCCCCTCTCTCCCTCCCACTTCGCTCTGACACCAAAACCTTGGCCCACATCGCTGTGCACTGTAAAGAAATGCAAACACTTTTTTCTCTCCCCTGGACATAGGGGGAGGTGAAACATACAGTGTGCCACTTCTTGAACTAAGTTGAGCCTTCTGTGCTCTCTCCTCAACTTGCTAGTGACTATGTGGCTATGCATGCAGGTTCTGGGATAGTATTAATTGCATCATGCTGATTCTCATTTCACAAAAATGTTCTTCAGTGTGAAATTCAGCCCTGAAGGAATGAGCAGGAGGAGAAAAATGTTAAAGAAAGACAAAGAGTTGAGCACTGGAACGAGTCTCGATGCCAACTTCTTAAGAACACTTAAGAAGGCATTTTATGAGACTATATAGGCCCCAGTGGCTTGTCTAGTTAAAAGGTTATCTTTTACTCACAACTCAAAGTCAAAGACACTGGGGCCAGAGAGGCTGTGCAGTTTGCTGTCTGGGGTGACTGGGTTCAGTGGTAGGGGGTGCATGCATGGTGCGGAATGTGGCTGTAAGGAAAAGCCAGGAGGAATCATTGTAGGGAAGAAATGAGACGCCAGAACTGGGAGTGCAGCACACAAGTAGAGAGTATTTTCTGTCTTTTATAAAACAAGCCTCTGCACATGGCTTAAATCTCCTGTTCTGGGATTCTTTATCCTCCTGTGACCGCGTAGAAGACAATATACTTATTTTACTCTGCATATACTTTGATTTTCAGAGGGTGATTGCTGATAATCTATAACGGCTTTTGCCATCTACATCCTGACTTGTTAATTATTTATATTCCAAACATAACTAATGCTACATCATGTCAAATCATACTAAACTTTGCTAATAACCCTCTGCGACTACTAGATGTCTTGTCAAGTACTGTAGGTCTTGTAACACTACACAAGTCGCTTTGACCTGGAAATGTCAGTTGGCTTATTAGTTGAGATGAAAGTGTGATCTCAGGCCAGACGACCTCAGACAATCATCTCCTGCAAAGCCATTCTCCAGTTTAGGTGTTAGGACACTCAGTGCTAAAATAGAAACATAGTATACCATATTAGAGTTCTGAGTGTACAATAATGTGTGACTGATGGCAGGAATCAGCAGTAGTGACTAATATTATGAAACGCAGAGATCTCACTAGTAGCTATGACTTCAAAAAAAGAGTATAAGCCATAACGTTTTAGCTTAGCTGATTTTCTAAGTTTAAAGGGGACATATTATGCTCATTTTCAGGTTCATAGTTTCAGTTTTTGTTTACATGCTTTTATGTTTTAAAAAAACACATTCATTTTCTCATACTGTCTGTCTGAATATACCTGTATTCACCCTCTGTCTGAAACACTCAGTTTTAGCACCTGTCTCTTTAAGCCCCCCTCCCGAAAAAGCCCACTCTGCTCTGATTGGTCAGTCTTTCTAGGTCTTTCGCATCTGCACAATCTACACCGCCATTGCAGCCGCGGAATAACTGTAACGACACTGTAGCGGCACTTTCAACCTATATACAGTATTGTTGTGACATCACAACCATACGTTAAGTCCTGATGGCTCATTTAAAGGCAGTTTCTGAATATGGGCTGTGTGCATTTCTCAATGGATTGAGTGTTTTGATACTTTCACAGTGTTTCTATAGCACCTAGACCTGCTTTATAATTAAAAAGGACATTACAATATGGGACCTTTAAACTAGCCAAATTAGCCTATTATCCCTCCAATTACTTTATTGTCATGATTATGCATACATGTATTGGAAAAAGTAATCATTATTTTTTGCATAGATGCATTTCAAACTATTGTTTGACTGGTTTACTTCTATTCTGAAAAATAAGTTATTGGTCCCACTGACTGATGTTTTAGGCAACCAGGTAGATTACTTCCATGTTTCCTCCTCATCTCTCGGCCTTCTTCAGCAAATGACAGATTATGTCTGTTGATCATTCATGTTTTTACCAAACCACAACTCCAAGGTGCTGATATCAACTTCTGCATGCAATGTATTATAGTTGAATGACAAATCTGACACATCTTTAACACAGAAGTACATTTATTCAGGTCTTAATACATTAATATTGAACAAGTTACATATTCTTATTGATTGCAAATCACACAGCACAATTCCAATTTATTCCTGTATATAAGTTCAATGTAACAGATTTTTATTTTAAAATATGTAATGGGAACTCTTCCTCTTGTTGCGAGGAGCACTTTGTTATAAAATGTAAGTAAAAGTGCAATATCTTTCTACTCATAAAATTACAAAAATTGGTCCAGAATCTGCATTCTGAGCAGGACTAAATATTGTGTTTTCCATTTTAAAAATGCAACATATCTTCACATTTTTTTTCTCAGTAATTTGCTTTTTGATGCTATTTTCTAAAAACTGTAGCTAAATACAAGAAATACAACATTGTCAGTTTACAAAAGCTTAGCATATTAATCACTGCATCATCTATTTTCTAAATAAACTTCATTTTTTTCCCATATAACTATCTGGAACATAGAGTTTTGACAACAACACCATAATATCTCACAGCGCTATGTTACAATAAAATATCTCTGTCATAAGTTCAAAGAAAAAGAAAATATAACAATAGCAACATAAAATTAAGGAATACAATGCATAGATTCAATCATTTAAAAATGTAGAGATATAATTTACTTAGTACAGCTCTTTTACTTTTAGAGTGAATCCTGTGACACTGACTACATGGATTCATTACAGTTTATCCTGACTTGAGTGACCGGCACAAATATATATAATTCTGAACATATCACATGATAAAAATGCTAAATATATCACTTTGACTTCAAAGGCAAATTTGGCTATAGTACACTATGGCATGTTTGGGTAAGAAAAGGCAACACCTGGCACCAAAGCCAAACAGCAGCTTCTTTAACGGCCTTTTGAAATGTTAAGAATTTCATTGTACTCTTCTTAAACCTGCCCCGCTCCCTTGCTTTCTTAAAAATCTGTCAGCAGTGTCAGATCGTGTGCCATTACTGGTCTGGAGTATGAAAGTCTTCATTTCAACCAAACTACTTAAAGAGCTTTACCCGCTGGTTGGACGTGAGCTCATCAGTAGTAATGACTTAAATAAAAACCTGCATACTCAGAGCCCTTGACAACACATGATCAGACACACTGATATATGTGGTTTCTGGATAAATCATGCAATAAACATTAATGTAGAATAGGCAGTTTTAGTTTGGTATCTCTACACCACCTGGACTTTCAGCCACCGACCCAGTCGACTTCATTAGAGGCAGTCGTGTCTACAGACAGCAAAGGTAGCCACAATCTTGTACACTATTTGTGACTGCGTAATAAAGTCATTGACAGGCTGACAAGCTCAATGTTAGTACAGCGATAAGTGGGAAAAGCAAGTCAGAAAATGCAAATATACACGCTAGATAAAATACTTAACACTTAGTGGCGCAAAACAAATAATTAAAATAGACTTGTTATGACGAAGATGATTGGAGCGATGTTACCGTTACGTTATCAAGTGTTTAAAACGACAGAGATGGGTAGAGGTAGGAGGGGCAGAGTGAAGTCTCATTAAAAGCTGATCCTACTGACAGCGTTAGACCGCTCTTTTGGACAAAAAGGAATCATACTGTACTAATTTAAATCAGTCACACAAACCTTTTGAGACAAAGAAGAACATTTTTAAAAGTTCTGAAAGTAAACAGGGGACAGGCTGGTTACTCACAGTGTCTTTAATGACAATCTCTGGCAGGTGTTGGACTCAGCCTCGGCGTGAAAACAACAGAAGCACTGAGAATGTATTTTATCCACCAACCTGCCTTGACCTCTCAACATTCACAGAGCTGCGAAGCATTCAGGAAACCCTAACAATAACAATCTACAGTCACTCGGTTCTTCTTGACTTCTAAAAAAAAAAAAAAAAAGTGAAAGCAGGGAACGGTAAAATAAAGAATTCACTGTACTTTTCTTCAAGACTGCTGGATTTGAGTATCTTCTGGACCGTAGACATTTACAATATAAAACCCTTCAAGCCTGCAGTCGGTATATCTACTTTGTTAGGCACAATAAATAGGCCCCTGTGGTATTAAGGTTCAGAGTGACAAATGACTCAGAACAGTTCTGATGTCTGAGTGCAGGTTATGCACCAGCATAAGTCTATATTAACCACAAATAATTTAGGTCTCAAATATATACTAAATCCAGTAAACATCTACTACATCATTTTAATATACATTCTTAATGTATGTACAAGAAATCAGAAAGTGTGTTACCATTTTACAGCCTGATTGAGAAGAATCCTCAAGCACAGATCTGTCTGTGTGTAAAAGAATCCGATCCAGTTTTCTGCTGCCTTGACTTTTGCTTACGCTCTGTAAACACTATTTACAGTCTTAGAAAATACACTAAGAGGCCTGATTTTACAAACTGTATGATGACATTATGTACATTCAGGCAATAACAAAGTGAGTTATTATGTAACATCATCCGAGGATCCCTTGAGAAGACTCTCACTTTACATCATATCAGTCCAGAAACCAACGAGCCAGATTACCTTCATAATTCTTCCGTAGTGGTAATCAATTATCACTACACTGTACATACAAAAAGGTTGATTGTGGAAACACGGTAAACATCATGGTATGAGTTTGTGCATGTCTACAGATTGTGCTGCTGCTGATGAGATGAGATGTAGGTGGCAGTGTCACTGCAGTATCTGTAATCTGGTGTGTTTCAATTTGGCTCTTATGTTAAGGCAAAATGTTTGGCACTTAGTTTCTACAAATTATTTGATGTTTCAAAAATAATTTCATCGTCACCAGTTCAGGGGCTCTAGTGGAGATGCGTCCTCCCCTGCGACCAGTCGGCTGAAATGATCCGAAAAGTATTTTTGAAAGTGAAATGTTGATGGTACAGAAACTGCAGGTGAAGTTGGGTTGAGGATTCAACATCCTAAGATACACTTTTTTGTCTCAAATGAGTTCTGATTGTGGCTTTTACCAAACAGCAACAGCACTAAAGTTTCTACCCTGACACCCAGCTGTGTGTGGTGGTCTTCACTCCGTGGGGGAAACCTTGTTGGGTCACCATCGGCTCAAAGTTGAAGTCCAGGGAGTCCCCGTCCATCAGAGTGTCATGGAGGACCGTCTCCATGTCAAACTCAAACTTCTCGATGGACATGTCGTCCAGGTCGCTGGGCAGCTTCTCGGGGTGCAGGGGCTGCGGCAGGCCTGGTCGGCCGTATCCGTTGAGTCCGTTGTTGAGAGGGCAGAAGCCGCCGGGCATGCCTCCTGTGCTGAGGTGGCTGGAGAGGCCATAAGGCATCTGCATGGGGCTTTTGGCTGCAGGCAAACGCGTGGTGCCCCCGCTGTGGCTCAGGGACATGAGCAAGCGGCCGTTCATAGCCGGTGACGTGGCCGGGGCTTGGCTGTGCACATTGTGGGGGTGAGCGTGAGAGAGACCGTGCGGGTGACCGTTCCCTCCTCCCATGAGTTTGGCTGCATGCTGGCTGCTGCTGTACGGCGGCAGCATGCAGCCTCCGCTGGACTGAGACACCACGGTGTCCACTGACGGCATGAGCTCTCCGTGCTGGTCTGTGTCTGACGTCAGCAGCTCCTTCAGGAGCCCCGCGGGGCAGCTGTACTGGCCCATAGCGGGCCCGAAGCTGGGCTTGCTCTCTGGCAGCGTCTGCAGCGGCATGGACGACAGGGGGTTCATTCCTGCCTGGCCGTACACACACTTGCGGTACTCCTGCTGAGGCTGCGCGACCATGCTGGGGGAGCTGTAAGCGGGGTACCCCGGGCTCGGCTGCATCATCGGAGAGGGGGAGGACTGGGAGGAGCCAGGGGTCGTCGCCCCTCCTCCAACCTGAGAGTTGTTGGGGGGCGAGAGCAAGTTCAGGTTGTCCAGAAGGTTCTCCATGACGTTCTCAGAACTGTGTCCCAGAGAGCCCGTCATCTCTGTGAGACTGGGCAGAGTGGCTGTCATCTTGGCCCCGGGGGCTCCTGGGTAGCCCATATGCACGTCTGCCTCCCCGAGGTCGTCCTCGGGCATGAAGGGTGAGAGGCGGCCGCTCAGAGTGCTGGCGTTGGAGCTGGTCCGTGGCCTGAAGCTGTTCCATGCATCAAAGTCGTCGTTGCTGTGGGAGTTGGGGCTGCCAGGCCACTTGGAGTAGGAGCCGGGACTGTCTGCGCCGCCGTCAGGGCCGCCCTGCAGGGACAGCTGTGGGGAGACAAGGAGACTCTCAGTATACCAATAGACTGTATGTGCCAGGGACAGTCAGTGTAACATATGCTTTGGGCAGAAACCATTGACAGTAAAACACAGGGTTGGATGATACAAAATATATATATATAATACAAAAGTATTCTTGCTAAATACTGTATCAATGTGATGATATCTATTTTTTGGGAGGATCTGTATCAAACAAAGATGTTTTCTTTAGTCTGTAGAACATGACTTGAAGGCCAGGACATCTCTGCAGTCCATATTGCGATTTCGATAAGAATTTGATTGTGCAGCCCATATGATGTCTGGTCTTTCTTATGATTGATGATAATAATGATGAAAATAATAATAATAATAATAATAATAATAATAATAATAATAAAAATAAAAGTAATAATAATTAAAGTAATAATGATGATAATAACAATGATAATAATAATAATTAAAGTAATGTTTAAAAAAACAACACCGGGCCACCCATTCACCGCAAAAATTCTGTGTATAGAGAGTAGCGATCAAAGAAAATCTCAGCATGGTTCATAAATATCGATAACGATGTCGGAGCACAAACGCATTTAGCTGGATTCTTTATTTATTTACCTTTTTCTTAGCTGCTCTTCCTCTGCTCTTGGTGAACTTGCTGTTGTTGTCCATAGAGACGGCCCTGCGTCGCGGGGACTTGCCGCTCTTCCCGCCCTCCGGGTTTAGCATCCACCACGAGCTCTTTCCCGTCCCCTCATTCTGGACGCGAATAAAGCGGCTGTGCAGCGACAGGTTGTGTCTAATGGAGTTCTGGAGGAGAGGGAGAAAGAGAAAAGCTGGGTGAGGAGCAGACAAACAAGAGAGATTTGTGTTTGCCCTTTTCTCAAAACACCTCAGATCTGCTTTAGCATACAAGTGCAAATCCATCTGTACAGGTGGTTCTCTTTTAAAACCACATCTGGCTTGATAGCTGACTTACAGAGAAGAAAGGAGAGATTTTAAGGTCACTCAACAATCTAAAGCCATGTGGAATTCAAAGAAATGCATGTGCACAAACACACACGCATACTAGATGTCAATAAGTTTACTCCATGAGCAATACATCCTGAAGAGAACAAAGATTAAACTACACTCTTATCTCCAAGCTGTACATGTGGGCCTTTGTTTCCTCCACAAAACAGAGCGGCTCATTGTAAAACACCATTATACCAACACTCACATTCCACCTGACTACGTGTCTTGTCTGAACCAGCACCGAATCAAAGGGAGGAAACAGACTAATCTTTCCTCCTTACAGACACATTAACGTTGCTTAGTGACACCCCCAGTGGAAAAACTAATTTTTGTGCAGGAAGCTAGTGAAGCATTATTAAAACACGGCAAACAAGAGCGAGAATATTGGGCAAACGTCTGCTAAGCAAACCACAGAAAGTGAGGCACCATTTCTGTCCTACTTTACTGGAACCGCGACCGTACTGGGACACTTTGTGTTGTTTTTCAGCCTGTTATGATTTTCAAACTCTCTAAATCAGCCCAAACTGTTACCGAAGTGACCATATACCCTCAGAGAATAATTTACACTCTCTGTATCGTTTTGCGTCCGGGCCACAACATGAAGTAATTAGCCTTGGCCAGACATTACTGTGCATGTGTAAAGCTTGTTGTTTTGGAAGAAGGCTGGAAGTCCCGGCGCACACACACATGCAGAGCTTAGCGTGCATAGTGGCTAACGTCATCAAGCCTGCTCCTGCTGTGAGTCACTGCTCCACATCTGGTTCACAGTCTGCCCTCTGCTCTGCCTTCACCTCTGCTTCTCCTCATCTCTACCATCTCTGAAATCTTGTCCCACTCTAACCTATGCCACAATTATTTTCATTGTTCATTAATTTCAAGACTAACTAATCGATCATTTTTTATTTAGTCTATCAAATCAGAAAACTGTGAAAAATGCTTGCCACAGTTTTACATCAGCCAAAGTGATGTCCTCAAATTACTTGTTTTGTCCAACAGTCCAAAAACCCAAAGATATTCATTTTTACAATTAAGGCAAATTCTTGCATTTGAAAAGCTAGAACCAGCAAATATTTTTTACAGGATTACTCCAGCCATTTAGTGTTGCACTTCCATAAAGTTGGTAGACTTGCAAGAGACACATTTAAAATGAGAATGGTCAAAAGAGGCCGAGATATCCTGACTTTAGTCCCTGGTATGGGTCAACCTCCTAAAACACTGCATCCTACGTTTCCCATAATGCAACTTGATACCATCTAGGGCTGGGCGATATGACGATATATATCGTCAAAACAATATAAAAATGTCTATCATATATATTATTCTATATTCTATATCGGGATGAAGAAAAAATAACGTCCGGACTGAGTTACGGCAACATTGATGTCATTTGGACAACGCTTTACGTTCTGAAGGAGTATAAAAAAATAGGCGTTATTTCATATAGACTTAGACCTATTTATTGAATTACCAGAAAACATGCTATATTGTGATATATTATAAAGATATGAAATAGATTTTGGCCAGCTGAGATAACCCTTATGACATCACTATGACATAATCAGGGTTAATTTCTCAAAAGTTTGGAAAGCTCCTTCCAGAGCCACAGGAGACATTATTCAACTGTTTGAGTGCTCCTCGTGATAAGCAAACTGACTGTGATGAGTAAGATGTTGGTGGTTTCAGTTAATGGAATTGTTAAAGAGCCCCTCTCGTAAAAATCATGTTTTTAACCATGTTAACATGTCTATATGGTGTTTTTTATTTGCTACAAGACATATCATGAGTGAAATGAGCAGTCA
>JAOVVB010119301.1:242-12552 GCA_028570985.1 Heterobranchus longifilis
GTTGAAACAAAACCAACGCCCTTGGTTGTGGAACAATACTGCGTAGCGCCCTCCTTGCCTAATACAACTCTCAGGCACCAACTTAGCGCCAAAGACTTTTATTTATCTGACTGAGTCAGTGGGATGGTGTGATAAACACGAGTTCATCATGTTTAACCTTGCCATGTAAACCTACTGACCTTATTTAGAGATCCAAAAGTGTAGTATTAAGCCTTATAAACACCTCAGAGCAGCCCTTCTGCTTTCAGATAATCTTTGATGATTCATTTGATAAAATTAGTACATCGATATTATTTCCTTGGCGTCAATGTATACACTGGGTTTTATAAGCCGTTTAATTTTTGGTTGCCAAAAATTGTTTTATGCCGAACCTAATAACCTTAATAGAGTTAATATAATCTCATTTTAAAAGCCTGTGTACCTCTCTCAGCAGGCCGCCTGCTTGTATATTCTACACAAATGGCTCTCACCACTGAAGTGCTAACACAAGGGTGCTTACCCTTGTTGTATTGCTGCCAACTCCCTTGTAGATCATTACTCACACATGCACACAAATGCACGCACAGTCACACATAGATATTCATGTATATAATATACACACCTGTTTAATCACGTGTGCCTCTGCATGCACATACTGTTAAATGCCCTGAGAATCTGCGGTTGCCAACCTTGTACAACCTACCCTGAGGTCATCAAAGCTGCTCTCACTTCTCAACTTGTGCAAGATGCGTGACTAGCCTGTTTGTTTTTCTCCCTCTCTTTTGTTTTTTTTGTTGCTGTTTTCATTTTTACAAGGTATGTAGAAGCGTGTCTCAATTTTATGCAACAACTTCCATCATGTGGGGCTGTTATTAAGACGAAATCCAACTTCCAAGAAACAGCCACTGCAGCCAAGTCCACACGCACCCCCTGTGCATCACACGCTAGCATACTGTGGTATGTGTGTGGTATGTGCTCTGAGTGGGATATGTGGGTTGGTGTTTGAGGGTGTCGGGGGGGAGAGTTTGTGTATATATTAAATGTACCAAGGTTATAAAAATACTATCCAGTGAACACTTTCATGATTTTAGACAAAACTAAGCCTGACAGGACTGATCTCGATGGTTTGGGTTTAGGACTCAGCTTGTCGATTTCAGCTCAATTTGCATTGTGATAGAGTAAATATGAAAACCCTCAAATTAAAAGGAATATTTCGACATTTTGGGGAAAATGTGAATTCACTTTTTTGCCAAGAATTAGACAAGAAGACTGACACCACTCTCATATATATACAGTAAATATGAAGCTACCGCTAGCAGACGGTTAGCTTAGCATAAAGACTGGAAACGGGGAAACAACTAGCCTGGTTCTAATCCAACGGTAACAAAATCCCTCTACAGTTTTAGCACCTGTAAAGCTCACTAATGAACATGCTATATCGTGCTTGTTTAATTGTGCAAAAATCAAGATGTAAAAACAACACATTTCTTAGTGTTGCACCGATTAATCAGCCGGACATTGGTATCGTCCGATATTCACCTCGTTGACTGCATCCCTACTAGTTCTTCGTCAGGTGCAGTAACTGCATAGACTGTAAAAAAATATGTAGCAGCAGTGACGTCACCCATTGGTTTGTGGACTACCATTTTGAAGCCATGAGTTTGGCATCACCATCTTGACTTTTTGGAGCCAGAAGTGACCATAGAAGGTGGAGCTAGGGAGGATGACGCAGTCACACCAGTCGTCTAACTTCTGTGGTTTCAATGGTGCTGCACTACACACTGACAACACACAAAAACAAGTTCACGTCTGCTTTAATGCACACAGGGCCTGGTTAGCACTGCTAAAAGCCTCTATCTTGATTGACAGGTCGCCGTGTAGCTCCGCCCTAAAGCATCCCATGCTTTATCGTCTGTTTGACTCTAAATGTGACCATCCTTTACAAAATGAACATCATGCTGTATGGCAGAAGACTTGAAACTAGTTATTGAGACCATAAACTCATGAAACTGTTTACCTAATAAATCAAGTGAGAAGTAGGCTCATTTTCTCATTGACTTGTATATAATCAGACTTCTTTTAGGAGCCAGTGGTGTCGCAACCCCTGCTGGTCATTAGAAAGAATGCCGGTTTAAGGCACTTCCGCACTGGCTTCACTTCTCAGGCCCGTAAGCTCTGTCCATCTTTTTTGATACAGTCTGAGTAACTGTGACAACAAGACTCCAGGAAGTAAATAAGCGTGTTTATTACTATGAACTACTCTTAATGTGAAGTCAGACATATGTGTGGTTTTTGTCACATAAAATTCCTTAAACTTTTTGAATTGCAGAGCAATTCTCCATACACAATTACAGAGTTACGAGTACAAGGGACGTTGGTAAGAGTTTATTGTTGTTTTATGACTGCAAACATGTCACGAAGTGCAGCCATCCAAAGCTCTCCCTGCAGCACAGAGCACCAGAACCTCCCACCCACGCTCGCTGATGTGACTTCTCCCTCCCGACAATGGGATGGCAGGCTAACAGCTCTAAGCTGCCCCGTTTTTTATTATCCTCTTCTGCAGATGAAAATAAAAACAGATGTGGCACAAAAGCGAGTCCAACTTTTAGGTCAGGTCCAGGATGCAGAGCGCAGGATGGGACTCTGTGAAATACCCATCGTCTCTTCTGCACTCTCCTTTCTCCTCTTCCTGTCACTTCATGTCCTCTCCCTCTCTCCTGGTACATTCAGCCCTGTGAGTTCGGATTTTGGAGTAGATGGGGTATATTTAGATGCCCACGTTTCAAATGCTGAGGCTGAGGCTATGGAATTGGTGGTTTCTAACTTCACATTTATACAAAGCAAAAGGACGACATTCAGTATCAGTATGACAGAAGATGAGTGACCTAGGGCTGGGCGGTATATGGCCAAAATCTTCTATCCCGATACAGGTCATTTCTAGCCTGGAATCCCAGACCTCTCTGCTAAGTTCATTTATTTAACTTTGCATTTGTGAATTAGTCTGCTGTAGGGCTGTCCTCAACTAAAGAAATTCTTACTTGAATAATACATATGTGCGATTTTGTCAACTAATCGATTTAATCGACTGTAAAATCAGAGTTTCTCCACAAAGAATCATGCAAAAGCACCACTTTAAATCATGTGTTTACCAGAGATATGCTCATAAGTTTCTTGGAAATAAGTCATTCGGCATGAAAAAAGCATAAAAAATGACTAATCGACTAAAGAAATCTTAGTCGACTAAGACCAAAACGGCTGATTAGTCGATTAAGAGGGGGCAGGTAATTTCATATCTCGATAACAATACGATATGGCGTGTTTTCTTGTAATTCAATAAATAAATGGTTGGTTTGCTCCAGCTTCGCTCCCACGTGCAAGAATCAAAACATAAAGCGTCATCCAAATGACATAAATATTACCGTAAGGCTGTTCAGCCACTGGTTTTTTGAACTTGTGATAGAAACGATATAGAACAGACATCTTAATATGGTTTTGACGATATATATTAGGGATGCGCCAATATATTGGCCAAACATCGGTATTGGCCGATATTTATCTGTTGTGTTGCATCCATTTTGCGCTGACTAAATGTTGTGTTAAAAGGTTAAAAATGCTTTTGAAGCAGGTATTTTTAATGTGAAAGAAGGTTAAAAGTTGTTTGTATGATTGAATTTGTGCTCATTCAAAGATAGTGTAATGAAATGCTGAATGGCTTTAAAACAGTTCAGTTATTTCTTTTTTAATAATGAAGATTTCTTTGTTTCCCTGGCAAAAAGGTTGGGAATAAATAACAATAAAAACAAAATAAACAACAACATAAAAACATTGGTATCGGCTATCGGTCAAAATGTTATTTTAACCATCGGTATCGGTCCAGAATTTCACAATCGGTGCATCCCTAATATATATCGTCATATCGCCCAGCCCTAGCCCTTTAGATGCTTTCGTTAACATGAGACAGAGATCCTTCAGCAGACAGGATGCTTTTCATGCTGAGTGAGACCGTAGCGACGCACGCACCTTCTGTTGTCACAGTTTTGACCTGTCCGTGTAAGCGGAGTGATTTATGCCCTTAGATGACAGCCAAGCTCAGAGGAGCCACAGCTGTGAAAGCACTTGCTACAAGTGGAGAAGTAAAACCTCCGCTTACACATAACTCTACTCCTGTTGAAAGGTTTGCATGTGTCTTCAGCTTCCACACATACTGTAAATATGGATC
The DNA here is from genome assembly GCA_028570985.1 of Heterobranchus longifilis. Classification (NCBI taxonomy): domain Eukaryota; kingdom Metazoa; phylum Chordata; class Actinopteri; order Siluriformes; family Clariidae; genus Heterobranchus; species Heterobranchus longifilis. The sequence goes on from JAOVVB010119301.1 coordinate 4,441, forward strand.
AAATGTCGTACTTATTTCTGGATGCACGCAGCATGCCTACTATAGGTGGATTATTGTCTTTCTCTTCATGCAAATATCACCTCAAAAAAGTAATTTTTTTTTTTGTCATTTCTTTCTGGTTTGCAGCTGTCATGGCTTTATTTTGTCATCTTCCCTAATTGTGACTCTTTCACTGGAAAAGAAGATGACTTGGGAAGATTGTTAAAAATACTGTAGGTACAATAATGACAGATTTCTTTGTTGTGGAAAAACTACACTAATAATCTTACAAGCTTTACTGTAGTTGTATAATATTCTGTTGGTAGAAAGGTTCTAGGAGCAGTGTCTTCTTATAGTGCAATGAAGATTTAGAATGAAAACGACGTAGTTGGGACTTATATGCTCTCTGTTAGGTTTCCCGGGGGCACAGGCACTGATGGTTATTTGTTGTATAATCGATATGTTAGTGATAGTTTCTGTTTTGTCAGTTTGAGTGCAGTTCTGATTGTGCTTGGCTCTGTAATGCACCATGTGTTGTATTTCAGTTAACCATTTCACAATGTGGGTTAAATGTTATAAATAAGACTAAACAACACTAATACTAGCAAAGGGTTTTTCCTGCATAGAGAATTACGAGGTGGCCACCTCCGTAAAAGTTTGTCCCACCTCCAGCTCTCGACAAAACTCTTATGGATGTCTTCATGAAACACTATTTTCTAACAAGCATTGCAGGCAGTTAAAAAGTAATGAGATTTTAGTTTAATAATCTTGTAAAATATGTTGTTGTACAAAATGTTTGCTTGAGCCAGTTGAAGGAACGGTACACATGCACATATGTGCACATGATAAGGATGGTACAACCCCTGCTTCATTTTGAGCCAGGAAAAACCCTGTAGCAGTAATATTAATATAACCAACGTCTCCCAGTGTGCTACAGAATATCAATACATTTGGATTAAGATCTGTGAGTAATTGCTTCTATGTGATCCACCACTTAATATCAATAAAACACTTTAGTTATTGCAGAAATACCCAGACGTAGAATTTATCCAGCATTCAACCTATGTTAGTTTTGCAACAGATGGAACAAACTTTTGTTTTTTCACGCAAACCTGCATGTTGCAAACTTTCCTTGGGCTGTCTAAACTGAAAGTAGTGCTGGGAGGTATGACCAAAAATTTGTATCACAGTATTTTTTTAAGATTAATCTAGTGTGTGGACTCTGTTACAAATTGTTTGTGTCACAAATTGTTATGTGCCATGGTGTTTTGCCCTGTTAAAGAGACTTAGTTGTGGGTTATTAATTGTTGAGTTAAAAGTTATAGCTGTTAGTAAGAAGGGTATGCAGTTAATAGGGGCCCCCTCTCAATTCACTCACAGCTTGTCCTGACCGTAACGCTTTTCGCAGGAAACAATATTATATATCTTGCTGCCTATTGAAGATTTACAGCAATTGTTTCAGCTATGCTGGCGGTTTATGAAAAAATACACATCATACAGGAAATTAAAACTGCCCATGCACTTGCTGAAAGAGAAGATAAGATCTTAAAAGGACAAAGGAATAGAAAGCCCCACAATGGCTGTTGACAATAATAAGAGCCAAAAACTCACAGTTGCATGCAGTCAACTTGCAATAACACATATTATAGTGACTGAATGTACACTGCATATATATATATATATATATATATATATGGCAGAGTCTATTGTAGCCCTGTGTGTTTAACCTTGTTATGTCTAAAGCTAAAGTCTATGAGCATGGCCCGGATCAAATAAAAGCTCTCACATTCATCCATTAGGATCTACTTTGTTTACTCCTCTGAGTCGCCCATATTGTGAGATGAGACCGGTGGTCTACTACCAGAGAGGCATGTGAGATTTTCCAGTCAGTCACAAATAGTAACTTTCCATTGCATGGAACCAGGGTCCTTGCTGAGAGATCACTTTGATGTACCTTATTTGTCTCTGAGTGCCCTCAATGTTAAATGGCAACAAATTACAGCTAGGAACGGCATTTAAGTGGGAGGAAAACGTCTTGATCATAGTGTGGATTGATGGCCATTCATTGGCTCTAGCCTTGTTTACATTTGAGACAGCAAGTGTCCATGTGTGTGTCTTCCTGACTGTTAGTTGGTGCATCAGTGTTTGGATGTAAGTTGTGGCTGGCCCTGTTGCACAACCTCCCCAGAGACGCATGCTCCACTGTGATCTTCCATTTCCCACACTTGATGAAATCACTGCTCGTACAAGATAAGGCGCTGCCGCGGAGGTGGCACACACAGCTGTCAACACTCTGGGAAATATTGACTCACAGAAATAAGTCCAATCGTAAACAAGAGACATTTAACAAGAGGCATGATTAAAGCTACATCAAAACCACATTTGCAACATTTAGGCAATCCAATAAGGAGGGGGAAAGAGAAGGACAAATAGCAGTTCAGCATTCAGTGTTTTTCTTCTTCTGTGGTACAGTATGAGTAAGGTGCCGCTGTACCTGAGGTAAGGCTAAAGTAGTTATGTCATTAACAAAAACTATGAGGAAATATCTTCGTCAACAACCTTTTTTTCCATGACGAAGACGAGATGCACCGACGTCATTAAACACTAACTGTGATGATATCAACATGCAAAATCGTTGACGGAAAAAGACGAGACAAAAATCTAGTTGAGGAATAAAAACTAGAGCTGCACGATATGAGGAAAATATGCAATATGAGATAACGTTGAATATGGCGATAACAATATTGAAAGTGTACTCAGTTCTGCCTTTCTGATGCTTTCAGTATACTGCTTAAACACAACAAATTGCTTGTTGTATTAAAAAACAACATTTTATTGATCAAATTGAACATTGAACATTTTAAAGTGCTGTTTTCTACTAATACTCTCTTTCAACAAACTAAAAAAACCCTGAGTCCTTTGCGATGTGTTTATTGCGCAAGTTGATATTGCAATGACAATAAAGGGCGCATGCCTCAGATAAAATCTTATGTAAAATAAGTTTGACTAAAAGGACAAAATTATTGGTTTTGGCTAGATTAGACTGACTGAAATATAATATAATATATAATCCAATGACTAAAAAAGACTGAAATGTTCATTGACAAAAACTATAAAATAGTTATTGTTTTCTTTGACTAAGATAAGATTAAAATGCCAGACTTTGAGTTGACTAGAAGACAGGATGAGGTTGACTAAATATGCTAAAAACTAAAAAGGACGGGGGTTGCTGGTGGCTCAGAGGTCCCCATTTACAGAGGCTAAAGTCCTCACCGCAGCTGCCGTGGGTTCGACTCCCGCTAGTGGCCGTTTGCTGCATGTCGTCCCCTCTTTCTCACCCCTTTCCTGTCTACCTTCAGCTGTACTATGAATAAAGGCAAAAAAAGACCCCTGCCAAAAAAATAAATAAATAAAAAGGACATTTGACACAGGACTATGACTAAGTAAAAAAAGAAATGCTGACAAAATGAACACCAAACATCTGACAAAAGCCGATGGCACAAGTTGTAGTAAAACCGGAGCTGAAGCCAGGACCGAGGCGTGTTGTGGGGTTTGTCTTTAGGGTACTAGGGCCAGCGCTGCATCGGATGACACTTTGCGTGCAGATTTTTATGAGCTGCCACAACATTTCACATTTCTGAAGTATAATAAAGCAAATGTTATTACACAATGTATTACTGAAGCATATGGCTCAGGTTTAGCCATGTCCACAGTAAAGACTGGCCGACTGCCAACGCTTCCATGTGATTGTAGACTCTTATGCTTGTAAAGGGGAAACAGGCAAACATTTTCCCCCTGGAGTAAAGTCACGAGCTTAATGCGTAACATACAACACCATACAGTAAATCTATATCATTCACAGTGTTGTCTACATGTAAACTGTCTATGTTATGTTGAAGTCAGCTAACCACATATTTATACAGAAGCAACAGGCTATAGCGTGCGTATGTTCTCAAAATACCATAGAAATGAATACATGTGACCAAACCTGTGAGGTTTCAGCCCGAGAAAGATAAATATACATTGGGGTTTTTTGCGTGACTGCAGTTTTTTTTTTTGGTCTGTCACGACCCACAGAAAGAAGAATGAAGAACCTCAGCAGAGCAACCTACGATAAGAGAATCCAGAGTTTTACAATCTGTAAAGAGTTAGGAGGCGGCGGAGAAGAGGGTTTACAAATGGTTCTGGGCACATTTCCCACAAAGGCGGGAATTCCATCCTGCTTCACCAATCTGGAGATGTTTACCTACAAAATGTGGAAGCATGATGCAGTGTCTATGTGTCAGCATGTGTGTGTGTATGTGCATGTGTGTGTGTGTGTGGTCAAAGGAGACCCTCGGCTCTCGTGACTCCGGCTGGGGATAGGAGCAAGGGGGGGTGGGGAAGATACTATCAGGCCCTGATTTTTGTGGTTATGATGACATCCAGATAATAGCAGAAACACTCACACACAATAGATACACATACACAAGCATCTCTTCTGCTCCAAGCCCGCCACTACTGGCCTCACACACACACATGCACACACAGAAACACAGACACACACACCAGAGCCTGAAAATTACAGCTTAGCATGCAAGCATTGAGCAGATGGGTTGCCTAATGACTGTTGTGTACAGTGCAGAGGGAGTGTGCTGCTTTCCCATTACACTTCCCCCTTACAACTCGCTAGACCCCAAAGCACAGGTCTGGCTTTCATTTACTTTATGTCTTAACTGGCACTAGCATGACATATGCAAGTTGCAGGTGGTCAGACTAAAAAAAAAACTAAAAAAAAAAAAAAAGAAAGATATTGGAGACTTGCACTTGCTTTTTTTGGGGAGGGAGAGAATCATCACTTGTCAAATGCGATGTGAAGTTTCTTCTCTATGGCATTCAATCACTTGATGAAGCAACATCATCTACTTGTTTCCTTCAATTTTTTGTACCCGTTTGTTCTCTAATGCGGCGTAACATGATGAAAGTCTGTTATTGTCAAAGTGTCTACAAACAGCAATGCTTTTCGAAGAGGAGGCTTTAAATGACATCAGCGTGTTAGCGTGAGAGTCGGAGGTAGACTGCTGAGGATCTCTCATGATTGCTGTCAAAGGATGATTACTTTAAGATGATCTCATTTAATGATCTAATATTTTACAAGATATCGCCCTACTCTCCTGTCATTCAAGTGGGATAATTTGCTTCTTAAAAATCAACCTTTCCTCCTCCTTGGAGAATACTTGGACAATATTCTTGCGTATCAGAGGATTTCCAGAGAATATAATCAATTATAATTGGAAATGTTCAGAAATAATCCATTATTAAAGCTAACACAAAGAGACAACTGACCCGTATTGAACTGTATGATTTACTCTTTGAACAGCATAGCACTCTTAAGCTGTCAAGTATTCACTATATTTGTACAAATTACTTGCTGTATGTGCTGTCTAGAGATTTACATTTTTTTACAGAATGTCCTTAAATTCTCCACTTACACAGAAAAAAACACTTTCTGCTAATATTAAACAAAATGAAATACCTGACCTGAAATCACCCACAGTACAGGAATGACTGAATATTCTACTTATATCCTGGTGATGTAGCCTTTCAGTTTAATGATACACCCTGATGGCCATTATGTCATTTGGTATAATACATCATACTTCTACGGAGCCCCTAAAGTCCCGTAAGGTGATATTTTGTATCTTGTGCTCACAAGATAATGACTTGTGTGCACAACATAAAAAAATAACACCTTACGGAAGAGGTCTCAAACGGAAGGCCAGGGGGCCATTTTTGGCCCGCAACATGATATTAAAAACAAGGGTGTAATGTAACAAACAAAGTAATACACTTTGTCACAGTACTTAAGTCTTTTTTGGGAGTATTTGTACTTTACTTGAGTTTTTATCTTTCTGTCAACTTTCACTTTTACTCCACTACATTTCCCCTAAGCATCTCCGTTAACTTTCTTACTGCATCGACTAATCACGTAATGGACAAAAACCAGAGGTCCGTGGTGACAAAGACAAACACCTGTGGCCATATTTGCAAGAAATGTTTTCTCATGTTGGAGTGAAAGATTCTTCGTACCAGATGAAGTGCCTGTCATGCTTGCCCAAAAATATAGAAATATTGGCATTTAAGATGCACTGCAGATGAACGGTGTGTGGGAAGCTACGCGCTGTTCTTCTGCACACACTGCCCACACTAAGATGACACATAGGCTCCAGTTTTTAAGGCGGTGTACATCTTTAGAAGAATAAATTTCATAATTCTCAAAATTCTAACCCCTTGCTTTTTTATTAACAGCATTTACTTGTACTTTTACTTTCAATAATTAAGTAAATTTAATATCAGAAAATTACTTTTGATACTTAAGTACAGTAAATATCAACTTCAACTTCCCATATTCATATACAATTTAAATAAAAACACTTGGCACAAAATAATGGCAAAGGGCAAAGGTGCTAGCAACAGCTGAGTCAGTTTTTAATAAAAGAGCGGGCAGAGAGACGGTGGAGCATGCAGGCTCTATTTGTTGTTTGGCTGCAAACAAAGATGTCTCTTTCCAAACCGAAAAGATGTTGATTTCCAAACTGTTTCAGAATATTGCACTTTCTTCTAGTACTTGAACGGTGAAGTGGCCCTCCTATGAGATAACAATACCAGCAGTGGCCCTGAGCCAATTTGAGTTTGAGACCCCTGCCTTACGGGACTTCAGGGGCTCTGTAGAAAATAAAACTTGATGAGCTGAGTTCTCTCCATTAGGCTGTGTGCATCTGAAGTCATTAGAGAGGCATATGAATTTATATCTTGTGCTATAAATAACTTGTGCGCACAAGATAAAAAATATATCACCTTTCGGGACTTCAGGGCTCTGTACACCTTTGTGAAAACTTTCTTTGTCATTGATATAATACATGTAAAGTGAGCAAAGGTCACCTGGTGTCATATACAAACAAATATGTGATCAAATCTCTATAGAGCTTCCTCTATCTGAAATATGCGACCCACCAACATAAGACAGATCAAAATTAGATTTTCCTCGATGCTGAAACAAAAAACAGATTAATCTAATATAGACATAATTTTGTTTTTGTTATTATTTGAGGTTTTTGAACAATATGTTTTTGTTTTCAATGTGTAATTGTATTGTTTAGCCTTTCATTTGCATCAGACTACTTATTTTGCAATGTTTGTTCTCCCTGGTTTGAATTTGTTGTTTAAATGTATGTTTATTTACATTATTATTATTATTTTGTGTGGGCTAGAGGCTGACATTTTTTCAAGAATCCTGTGGGTCACGGGATTCCAGTGGGATTCCACTAATTTCACCATTCATCATATGTCTGGGACGGGATAGGGAAAAAAGTCAACGGGAACGGGCAGGATGGGAATCATAATAACAGTAGGTCTGTTTTTAAATCTATCTATACGAATATGCAGTTCTAATATGAATAAACACTATTTTGGTTATTTTGAGCATAATAGTTATTCTGTTGTCTTTTTTATTCTTTTCTTTATGCTCTGGTGGTTGGTTGCATGGGGACAGGAGTTTTTTTATGGGAGTGGGATGGGATAGGAGTGAAAATCCACTCCCGTCACCCTCTAGTGTGAGCCTCACAACACTAGCAACCACTTGGTGGAAGCTAATGGGGATCCAAATAAAGAAAAAAACCAATGCAAGTTGAGTTTATATACTTCGATGTGAGTCATTCCCTCAGACTACTCTAGTTTTCTTGCACCATTATGCCTTCGTTTTCCAGCTGGGGCTTTGAAGAAACAAGTACAGTCAGAAACAAGCTGTCAAACACGCACATATAACATTAATTGTAGAGCTGTATTATTATCCTAACCCAGTAATTCCAAAACACAGTGTAGACATAGACTGCATAAAAAGATGGACAGAGCTTCCGGACCTGAAAAGTGAAGCCAATAAACCGGCATTCTTTCTAATGACCAGCACTGGCTCCAAAAAGACGTCTGGTTGTATACAAGTCAATGAGAAAATGAGTTTACTTTTCACTTGATTTATTACCTCAGTAAACAGTTTATGGTCTCATTCACTAGTTTCACGTCTTCTTCAATACAGCATGATGTTCATTTTGTAAATTATGGTCACATTAAGAAGAAAATAGATGATAAAGCAGTGTA
>JAOVVB010119320.1:0-12552 GCA_028570985.1 Heterobranchus longifilis
GTCATCCTCCCCAGCTCCGCCGTCTTGTCCAAATATGGTAACATCCGGTTTCAAAAGCCTAAGATGGCAATGGTAAAATGCCAAACTCAAGGCTTCAAAACCGTAGTCCACAAACCAATGGGGGACGTCACGGTGTCTACGTCCATTATTTTTTACAATCTGTGGTCTGTACAGAGGGGCCCATGACATCATTCTGAAATACCATAGTTATGGATATAGAGTTTAGTTTACTGCAGTGACAACAGAGTGAGGATGTAAGACTCTGCTCACCTTCATTATACAGGAAGAGGGGGAAGAGGCCGAGGAACATGAGAGGTTGTAGGTGATATATCGTGTCGATTGGGTTCTGAAGGCCTGGAGGGAAACACAGCATGAAAAAGAAGACTGAAGAGGAGGAAAATGTGGCAATAAAGCTCGCATCAAATCAATTCCTCAGTTATGGCAAAACATAAGTACTGAATAGTCAGAGGTTATATTGTAATTCTTGTCTGATTCTTCTCTTAGCTGCTTGCTGAATACACTGTTTCAATTGGGGTAATAATAAACAACATAGTCATTTTTAATTTGTATTCTGTGGAGCTTTTTTCAAAGGGTTCACACAGGAAGCGTATCTATTTATCTATCAATTCATTCAAGGTGACAGGTTTGCCAAGTGTATCACAAAATGAACTGACAGAGTAATAGTTGGATTAAGGTGTTTACTGAGCAGCTAAAATGTGGTTGTACACATATTCATATTTTTTGCGTTTGTATTCAGAACTGCCACTTTCAAAAGTTTCAAAGGAAGTGGTTTGTTCATCGTTCAAGTATTTATGTGGCTAAAATGCCCACAAGCAAAGCAACTATAACAGGGCTGCTCCGCATATATTCATCATTTTCAATATGACAGTGGCTCAACACTGACCCAGCTCTGCTTTCTGCATGAGGACCTGAGTGAGGGTCCAGCGGATCCCGCCGATGAAGGACGCCAGCAGCACCATGATGAAGCCCTCCAGGTTGAACTGGGTCGACTCAAATGTAAACATAAACAGACCGCTGGAGATCAGCAGGACCACCAGGATCAGGAATGGGTTCTGGTAAGAAGGGGCAGAAGGAAAGAATTGAAAATGAGAAGTCCAGAAAAAAAGAAAATAACAGAACAAGTGTAAATTCACGATACGATGTATCCATGCCACACGTGCATGCATTCACACACAAACACACAACCTCCAGGGCAAATTTCCTTACACAAGAGAACATTGTGTGCAAGTCTGTGAATCCATTTGGAAGCTATGCACTTTTTTGCAATAGGCCACACCCATTGCCACTCCCCACTTTTGTAGGCCATCGCCCTGGTGCCCTCGACAAAAAGCCTATGGGATTTTTCCATTGGATTTTGGATCATGGCTGAAAATAAGCTCTGTGGAGAACACAAGTTTATGATACTTACATGTTTTGTCTAGCAAGATAATTTCTCCATATGAACACCACTTTTATGATTTTAGAAGCCTCAGAAGTAAAAAGCTAATGTTAGGTTATATACGAACGGAACTGCCCAAATAAGGAAATAAGGTCTGTGGTTAACACAAGCTTCAGAGATTTTAATGTCTTGTTCTGACATAAAATATTATATTATATTATATGTGACTGTTATGGCTGTATGTGTTCCCTGTGCTGTTGTGTTGTCCCTTTTCCCTCTCCTGCAGATCTGCCCAGGTGTGCTGCATTGCCCGCTCAACGAGGTGCACCTGGTCTGGGGAGGAGGAGCTTAAAAGCTCATGTGCCGGCGGCAGAAGAGAGAGGCCTCTGGTGTGGAGACTGCTGGTCTTGCTGCCGCTCAGCCTGGGATTGTGCAATATTTCAATTTATATCATAGACGTTTTAAGTATATTACGTGTATTTTATTGTGTTTTGAATGGGCTTTTCAGTGATGTAACACGTCCTTGGGCAGCCATGTTGGCCTTGCTGAGCTCTCTTTGGTTCATGACTGGGAACTGGATTTGCCTCTAACAACGTGATCAGTTTAGCTTTAGTAGCCAGATGAGCAGACCTATCTCCACAGGACTGGAGTAAGGTCTGGATCCAGTGTGCTTTCACTCCTGGATAGCGAAAAAAAACTCCCTGGCCTGTTTGAATCTCCTTAAACCAATCACAATCATCCTGGGCAGCGCCACGCCCCAGATGCAGCGACGGTGCTTCTGCAAAATAATGTTGGGAGGGAACTTGTTTCGGTGGAACACCTTCATGAAAATGTTGTAAACATATTCTTTGTAGACCGAAAGTACAGAGCAGGCCTGCCTTATTGCACAATCCAAATCTTCAAAACTTGCCATTTTCAGCATGTAGGTTGATAACTCGGAGGCTGTGGCGGTTGTTTCCCGTAGCAAAGGGACTTTGAGAACGGAAATCCAGACTTCCTGTCACCACGCAGGCTGCGCGGACAGGAAGTGAGGCTTTATCCAGGCACTGTTCACCCTTTAAGCCAGTCTAGCTTTTATTAGCCGTCCATGGCGTTGCTGCTTGTTATTATAATCTAGCATTAATACAATAGCCACAGCACAGTATGTACATGTTAACTACACAGCCCACATATACAGCACCCCAAATTTGTTTCCAAATCCTGCTAATGTCCCGAGCCTTTCATGTTACATCCATGCATCAGGGAACACTGTGTGCAATTGTATGTAGCACATCACTGAAATTACAGACTGCAGAAGGAACGTATAAATCATTATCTCAGCTGTATGCTGCTTCTTGAAAGGGAACAATCTTATAGACATTCTTATTTAAGAAAATTACTGAAATTACTTTTATACCCAACATAAGAAACTCTTTCAACCATCCTTCTTTGTGTTGTTAAGATAGCCATTATTAACTGTCGGCATTAGTTGTGGTTACTGGGAGACTTGTGAGAAAAGTTTCACAAAAGTTTCTTATAATGATCTCCACTGACAAATGGAAGAAATCCATGTTGATTAGCCAACATTCAGGCATTCTTTATACAGACTAAGGCTTTAGTATGTGAAGTACCTCTGGGCAGCAGCTGCTGAAGTGGAGTTCATCATTGTTAAATCAGCTCAGCCATTATACCACTGCTTGAAAAGTGTACTCACAGGTGGATAATACTAAATGTCCTGAAGTGCTTTTTGAAGTTTGATGGAGTGAGAACATAAATCAGGAAGAAACAAATAGAATTCAGCGATGACAGAATCATTTCATGCCACTGTTTGTTTAGTTCAGGCATTGTGTCAAAAAAAGGTCACTCACCGGCTCTTCTAGTTTAAAGACCAAAGAGAAGAACAGGATAAAGAGCACTGCTGAAGACTTGGTCATGGTGTACCTTGAAGGACACAAAATAAGAGCCACACAAAAAGATGGGACAATCATATTTCTGGGTAAATACAATACTGATAATAATCTGAAGTTTGTCAGTGCATATTGAAGAAGTACCCTCTATTAAAAAAAGCCAAAGCAACAAACTCACAAGCTAATGGTGATGAAGAGGAAGCTCCAGTTGGAAAGTCCAATATCCAGTGCTGTGGCAAAGGCTGGGTAACAGGGACAGAATTTAGGACTTTTAGATGACAAACGCCCTGCAATAAATGATGCTCTTACATCACTATGTTGCAATTATCAATTGTGAATAAGAAGATAGTATATCAAAGGTGAAAACAGATGCTTTGTAATAGTTCACATTTAACTGAATAACAATGAAAGCTAATTTTAGGCTTTAAGCTGGAGAATTGCATGAGATATTTTAAAGACAAAACAGAAAATGGGTAATTCAATCCAAAGTGTCTGCACAATGAAAAACATTAGCTTCAGTATATAAAGCAAATCTGCTCATGTGTGATGGTTAATTAAAATGTTTAACTCCCAACAAAGGAAAACTGACGACCCCTTACTAAGTGACATATTTTATGTATATTTCATATACATTTAACTCATATAGTGAATGAAATAACTGCAGGAAGTTTGTGTAAAACGAGTGATTTGGATGAATTTCGAGCAGATTATTTCCTGTGAATATTGCATCAGAGATGAGTTTTCATGTTATTTTTAGGAACTTTCAATACAATTTTCTGTATTATGTTTTTTTAAAGTTTAAATCTTAAATAATAATCCAAATTTAACAATATTGCAATAACAATAATCCCCCCAAAAACACTTTATACAGTGTAATAGTGTGTACAGGAGATCCTTGCATTTTTTTTAACGTTTTTAAATGTTCCTATGTTGTGTAAACTTGTGTTTTTGTACTATTGTACGTGCCTCTGCAAACTGCCCCCTGAGGACATAAAATGCTTAGAATTGAATTAGGCCAAGTGTATCCACCTTATTCTCGCTACTGCAGAAATGATTATGTGTGTGACTTCCGGTGAGTTAGCAGAAGCAGCAGTAACTAGTTAGTCCTGGTGGGTAACTGCCAACAGTAAAAGTAATTCACCTTCAATTGAGCAAACACTGCTTTGTTTTTAAAAACAGATATGGATATTTGAAGTGGGGTTATATGAAGTATTTATCCATAGTCAGTGTGTTACATACTGGAGAAGCAAACAGCATTCCCAGCACAGAAGCTAATGTTAAGCTCATGTTATTGCTGTGACTGCTGTGGACTGGAGCAGCAGCTAAACATAGTTTAAACACCTAAAAAGGCCCATGAAAACAAATCAATATCGGTTAATGTGTACACTATATTTATAATATGTTTGACGCTTACTTTGCCCTTTATACAGCCCTTTACAACGGAGAACTGAAGCAGTTAAATCCATCAATGCTCTCTTCAAAGCCACCATTGACAAAACCATTTGAACTCACAGAAGACGGAGTTTCTGGCCAACAGCCGCATCGATCGGTTAATTTGTTTGTGTTATTGTGTGACTGGTGTTTTAAAAGGATTATGAACCTACAAAACTAATAAACTATACTAACTAAACGACCATGGCAGTGATAGACCAGCAACTCCCGTATTCTGCAAGTTAAAATGACTGTATTTTTCAATAGTCTGGTCACTATGAAGAGAGCGAGAGTTCCCCGTCAGTCTGACAGCAAGATAAAGTGGTGAAAATATTATAAATATAGCATACGCTTAAAATGCTATTCTTTTTTTTTTTTTACTCCTGCCTGTGTGCAGAGTCCGACCACCATCTGTAGCAATGAAGTCATGTTACCTAAAAAATGCTGTGTATGTTATCTGAGGCCACTTATTCAGGTCGTCCTCCCTCATTATATTTGAGGTGTAACATGCTCCCACATGTTTTATTTCCCAGTCGCTCTATGAAAGAGGATTAGTGTATTGTTACATTACCATTGAAAACACTGCTTTCATAATTCATGCAAGGCATCATTGGGGCTAGGAATAAGGTGTTTTTTTTAAAGTTGTCTTACACCCCATAAAATAAAGAAGGCATCGCGACCCCCCATGAAGCTTTGGTGACCCCTAGTAGGGGTCGGGACCCCCAGGTTGGGAACCAGTGCTTTAACTATCCCCTCAGGTGTGATGCAATGTTCATATCAATATGGACTTTAGCCAAAGTACTTTTCACTGAAAGCTTAGTCAGTCAGTGAACATGATAAGAGCTGACTATCAGTCCCTTTCCTCATTATCTGTTCTCTCAATACTTTGTGCTGCCTTCGTTTAGGTAAAACTCTCCACTACAAATCTCACCTGTGGGAGCCACTTTATGGAGGTAATCTGTCCAGCTCAGAATGATGCGGGGTTTCCCTGTCCAGCACTGCATGGCCCGTCTGGTCAGAGCCGACAGGCAGAAGTTGATGGTGAGGTGAACTAACGTCATGAAGAGGGGATAGTGGAAGCCCTGAGAGAGAAACAGAGAGAGAGATCGTTTCTCAGGACTGGGAGATGACCTACTTAATACCTCCTCCAAGACATAAAGACTACATGTTATATTTTGTTTATTTTTGCAGGCACAGTGCACAATTAAAGGTAATTGCACCAGAGTTGGCTAACAGCTAATTTTCATCTGTTGTCCCTGGGCAGGTAGACAGAAAAAAAACAACCACAGAACAGCAAATATAATGCATAGAAGATCACAATACATAAAATTCCATCAGTGTGAGATAATAAATAGAATCAGTATGATGAATACAATAAATACAGTAAATATAAGGCAACCATTGGTTGGTGGTGACACTTTTGTGCTGACTTTAGCCAAAGCTTAAGGTTGGTTTTAAACATTGCAAAACTCTCTGACTCTGATGTTTGTGGGTATGGAGCTCCACTTTCCACTACTTTAATTGAGAACGCAGACTGACCAAAGGCCCTCCTGCTCTGGTCCTGCTGCCTCTGCTACTGATTTAAACTGGTTTGATGATTTTCATTCATCTTCCCAAAGAAAAACAATGCATGCCCTGTGCAGAGGGACGGTTATGAATAGTGCTTTAAGAACTCCTTCACTTACCTTCATCAGCCATTTGTTATAGAAGGTGATGCCTATAGAGAAGACATAGTAAAGAAGAACTAATCCAACAGTGCGAAGCCCCCTGCAAAGGAACTGGACAGGGCACGCCATACAGGGCTGCCAGGACCAGAAGAGATCCAGAAAAGACAGCTACTGCAGAAAGGTCATCTCCAAACTGACTGTGCACCCCTTCCTAACAGAGAGGCAGAGACAGCGTGTGGAAGAGTGGAGAGAGAGAAACACGGTTAGGGGTTGTGGTTGCATTTGTGTAGAGTAATGTTACAGCTGAACATATAGTCGGTGATCAGTTATAAACAACCCAGCTGCAATGTTAGCTTTATGGCAACATTAGTGTTAGCTCAAGTTTGACAACCTTCATCAGCTAGCTAGCTGTTAAACCACGTCAGCTAGCAGTTAAACCACTATTAAGATACCTAATGTTAAAACCACAGCCAACACATTATTAAACAGGAATTTAATTAGTTTACTATTATTAATAAGTAGACAGCGCTACCAAGTAACGGTACACCCCATTAACAATAGTTGACATTAGCTTGCTATGTAAATCGTTGTTGTATTGTTGATGTACGGTAACGCTACCTTTCGTTAACCATATAAAAAAATGAATAATCCGTTATTCCTTAACAATGAAAGACTGTGCAGATGGTGTGACCGCAGTCGTACAAAGTAAGTTCCGTTAAGCGTTCAACAACTCGCCTTCTGCAACTAGTGATAGTGGTGCCTTCCCCCGGTACGTGTCACTTTCATATGGCGACACCCACATGCGGAACTCCATTGATATATCCTTCCACTCACAGTGGCCGTGTTTATTTCCCCATCTATAAGTCACACACATTGTAACCCAAGACCTTGCTCGAATCAGTGTGAACCATTCTTTAATTCGGCATCCACATAGCCCACTCAGGAGTAGTATGATTTAATAAATGTGTACTTTTACTGTTGATTGTCATTGCTCGCTACCGCGCCAGCCATTTAGTTTTTCACTAAAATAATACACACAAAGTGCAAAAGTGCACCAAGTGAAAATGTGGGTTAATCATCTGTATACACACGCGGATGTATCTAGCTAATTTACAATGTAGCAAGGCGGTGATCCACAGAGACATGGATATGTTAAATTGCGATATTTCTAAATGGAGTTTGGCCTCACTTTGTCTCCAAACATTACAGCTCGTGCCAGCAGCAAACAAAACAGCAGAGAAAATGTGTTATTGAAGAAACCTACCGTCAGTCATGTTGACTATATGGCTGAGTAACGTTATGTGGAGAATACAGCGTGGGAGAGATCCATCTGCACTTCTGTAACTGCGGTAGATTAGATTACTCGGAGGAAGGAAAACCGCAAGGGGCAGTATTTTTTTTTAATCGAGTCGAGGGAAATCGGCGGAAGTCAACAAAGGCCACATCCTGTTGTGTTCCTGCGCTCAGCTACCGTCGGCTACGAGGTAAGATCGTGTATTCTATTAGTATTTTGCAGCTAACGTAATGTTATATGTTACTGTTCAGCGGCAGGGTGCTTGTTAATGCTCGTAAATTAACGCTAAATGAATCTGACCGTGTGTTTTCAGCAGAATGGCGGATGAGGAGGACGAGACTGGCTACGACGAGGAGGTGGAGGACGGATCCAGCGGAGTAGATGTCGGCCACGGGAAGAGAAAGAGGCTCTTCTCCAAGGAGCTCCGGTGTATGATGTACGGATTTGGAGACGACCAGAACCCATATACAGAGTCTGTGGATATTCTGGAGGACCTGGTGATCGAGTTTATCACGGAAATGACCCACAAAGCCATGTCTATCGGACGCCAGGGCCGCGTCCAGGTGGAGGACATCGTTTTCCTGATTCGCAAAGACCCCCGGAAGTTCGCCAGAGTCAAAGACCTGCTGACCATGAACGAAGAGCTGAAGAGAGCCCGGAAAGCTTTCGACGAAGCTAATTATGGCTCATAAAGCTTTCTCTTTTTTTTTTAACCTACATCTAATATGGCGGTGCATTTCTTTTTAATTGCTGTTCATTCGCTGTCCTGTGTTCTTGAGGAGTTTGTTCAGACTTTTTTTCTGTCCAACGCCTGGTTTTTTGTGATGTTTATTATTTTATAGGATGGTATGACAGTAACAAACAATGTGGTTGTGTACAGATACCTGTCATGCTGTCTGTCTGGGACCGTCTCAATAAAAACATACGTATTGTCTTAATATGCCAAGACATCATTAATGTTCATTTTAGTACCAGAAGAGACCAAAGCTTCTAAATGTCATTATATACTGCAGGCGCTGTGGATACTTTAATAACAGCCAACACACTTAGTTGCATCATCAAACCATAGCTCTTAAATTGTACATGAAGAAAGTGTGCAGCCACAGTGTCTGCCTCAGCTTGTTACAGTGTTATAATGAATACATGCTGTTTTCTCTAGTCTTCTATGATTGTAAACAGAATATTTTAGGGTTTTGGGCTGTTAGTGGGAAAAAACAAGGTTGTTAAATTGTGTCACCTTTGATTCTGGGAAGGTGTGATGGGAATCTTTTACAGGGTTCATACAAAGTCTTGAAAGTTCGGAAAAATGCTTAATTTTAAGCATTATGTTTTCAAGGTTAGGAATATGCTTGGATTCGAATATACTCCTTGAAAAAATGCTTGATTTTCAACATAATCTGGTGTTTCATCAACACACTCATGTAACTCAAAAATTGTTTAATATTTGAAATGAAACAATCCTGTCGTTTGTTGTCTCCTGGCGTCTCACACCAGACAAAATACAAAGTTAATATGAACAGCTGGTCAAGAAAGTAACAATATACATTGATTGCTGTGGGTATGAATTAATTCTGTAAACTTTATTTTTCACAATAGCACAATGATTAATTGATTAATCTAGAAAATATTCTGCTGATCATTTTATACTGAAAATAGGCCTAATGATGACATTTGAAATGATTTGTGAAAGCAAATTGTCCACTGCGTGTGCTAAGAATGTTACATGCTTGAACCCTTATTAAACTGCATGATGGCATTACACTTAACCACAGTCAGGGGACGAGCCATTCAGGGCCTGGAAACAAGTTTGTTCAATGCCCTTTTATTTAATAAAGTAATCTTGGTGGAATCTTTGTGTGGACCCTGAAAATATGCACCCCGCTTGTGACAGCAGTTACCCCAATCTGTACTTAAAAAGTCACCACGAAATGTAGAGATAAAGACCAAGCTGGCTGTGGTTCAAACAAAATTGACAAAAAGAAGAAACAAACAGATTTTATTGATATTCCTCAAAACAAAATTTTTACACAGACCATAAATATGCCAGACCAACTACAAGTGAGCATGTGTTAATTCATTTATTCTGTTCAAGCAAATTACTTCTTTGTACAGTGAAGTGGTTGCATTAATTGGTCTAAGCAGCAGGTAACAGGCTGCCGTTCTATCTAGATCTACATCTAGATCAGAGCTTTACCAGCAGGAGGAGGGGGGTCGCTGATGACACGCGCCTGTTAACGCATGCATACCGCAAAAGGTGTGTGCAGTGAATTTCGCCATTGCAGCCGTGCCGTCACGGGGTACAGCGACAGCGCAGCATCCATGGGCTGTCTGCATTCACAGGCGAGCTGGGGGAGAGTGTGGCCCCCCCAGCGACCCCCGCCGGGTGCCCTAGCTGTCTGTTGAGGATGTCTAAGGATGGAGAACAGAGGCAGTAAACCAGGAGGAGAGGAGGGAGGAGAGGGAGGGAGTGTGTGTGTGTGGGTGAGGTGGGGGGTTTGAGTGAGTCAGATGTGTTCAGAATGGGGGTTCACAGGGAGGAGGAGGAATGTCCATGAGTCTTTCTGGTTTTACTGCACATTCTCCATCATCTTGAGGAATTCTGCAAAAGAGAAGAGAGATGGGACGGTGTTATTGAGATTACAGTTAGTTACCATCATCACCATCATCATCATCATCATCATCATCATCAGCCATTTTAATTATCTCAACAAACTGCACATTACCTGTAACCTACATGGTTCAACTAAAGCATGTCTTTTCTTTTTGAGGTTGTCATTTGATTGTAAGACGAGGCTTAAAGCTGAAAACTTAACAAGTAGCCAACATTAAAGTCAAACCTCATCATACTAGTACTACATATACATAACAAAAATGGAATGATCTGGGGTGCCTAAAAAATGTCTGTATATATATGGCAACTCTGGCATTATAAAATGTAAATTTAATTTTTTGTTTTTTGTTTTTTTAATTTTCCAGTATCTGTGTGGTAGTATTAAATTCCTTAGAGTTCCACTGACACTCCCTAAAGTCCTTTATGGGATAATTAATAACTGGAAAAGTAACGTTTCACATTGACCTAACACGTTCATCATCATCATCATCATCATCATCATCAACAACAACAACAACAACAACAACAACAACAACAACAACAACAAAATATACAAAAATACTATAGTACAACAGAAATCATCCACGTACCGTCAAAGTCCAGCATGCCGTCGGAGTTCTTGTCACCGTCCTTCATCAGCTCGTCGATCTCATCCTCTGAGATGGGCTCTCCGGTGCTGCGGATGATGAGGGCGAACTCCTCTCTGTCGATGTAGCCGTCGCCGTTCCTGTGCAAAAGACAGAAATGTATAGGATTGTAAACATAAACACATACTAAGTTGAGCATACTAGGGCGAGCCACGCAGTAACAGTGTGAACGTACTTGTCGAACACACGGAAGCACTCTGCCAACTCTTCCTCGCTCTTGCCGGCCTGGTCCTCCTTTAGCAGCCTCACCATCATGACCAAGAACTCCTCGAAGTCGATGGTACCGCTACCTGAGTGTTGTAAAGAAGCCACATAACTGATTAACAATGGTCAGCCCGACCAAAGGCCCAAAGTTTTACGCATGGACCGCAGTGCTCGTCTTTGCGCGCAACTTTTACGCATGGACCACAGTAGAAGGAAACAGTGGAATTAAGTGATCCCCGATCAATATAATGTCATGATTTATATCATTTAAACTAAGAACAAAGAAACTAAGACGAAAATAGTTTGTTTTGAGAACAAAGTCACACTGATGGGGGCAGTTAGGATCAATACTCTCTCTTTGCGCATGTGCGCGTACACCTCCCCTAACACACATGGAGCCTAATCCTGGTTCCAAATAATATCAGTTATTGTAGTTAATGTACAGTTACTGGGTTTATTTGATATGATATGATATGATATGGAATGCATATAAAGTGCCGTTGTCTTGCGTTGTTTGTGCGTAAAGGCACTCATTGCGCACAATAGGTCTACTGTGTTGCTGTCAGGGATGTATTATCAGTCGCTCACCGTCCTCATCGACCTCCTCGATGATTTCATCCAACTCCTCTCTTGTCGGGTTCTGACCCAGCATCCTCATCACGGTACCCAACTCCTTGGTGCTGATATCACCGCCACCGTCGGTGTCAAACATGTCAAAGGCGGCTTTGAATTCTGGAGAAATCAGAGTTGAAAAAATGTGGTTCGTTACGGGCCTCTGCATTTCTCTGTAGACTGAAAAACAGGGAAATCTACCACTGTGTGAATAACAGAAGTAACACGTTTTATCACCACTGAGGCGTTGTGATAATCACCCACCCCCCTTTGCTCATTAAAATCCAAGTAATAGACCTACTGGGGCCGATTCTACGCAGAGGATCTTAAATTGTCTTCAGGATTTTCTATATCATTCTATAATCATTCTAAAATAATAGGAGCTGGAATTGGATGACTCACATTAGCTTGATATTAAAGGTGTGATAATTCAAAACAACCAGGCCTCTTATAATTTGATTAGTAATCTGTTGCATTACTGGGCATATTACTAAAGTAACGCGTTACTGTAGCCTGTACTCACCAGCCAGCATTTCCTCGCTCAGGTAGGAGCGGGCCTCTTGTTGCGCGTCAGTCTGGAAAACAGGGGCCACTGTCACTCATCATTCACTGCATTCCACTTAAAACACTATATATATATATATTCAGATGCCACCCCTTCACCAACATTTTTACATTACTTTTTTCCCCCTCAGTATCTGATTAGTTACATTTATTTTGTAATTAGTTACAGTCATTTTGTTACTCCCCAACACTATATATAGTTATATATATAGTATATGTATGTATGTATGTATGTAT
>JAOVVB010119339.1:0-12551 GCA_028570985.1 Heterobranchus longifilis
ACATGTAGGCCTACATGTAGCATGGATGGATAACATGTAGGCCTACATGTAGCATGGATGGATAACATGTAGGCCTACATGTAGCATGGATGGATAACATGTAGGCCTATGTAGCATGGATGGATAACATGTAGGCCTACATGTAGCATGGATGTATAACATGCAGGCCTACATGTAGCATGGATGGATAACATGTAGGCCTATGTAGCATGCATGTATAACATGTAGGCCTACATGTAGCATGGATGTATAACATGTAGGTCTCCATGTAGCATGCATGTATAACATGCAGGCCTACATGTAGCATGGATGTATAACATGTAGGCCTGTTATGGCAGTTAAAATAAAACCTTGAGTACAACTGTATTGCATATGATTTTTTAAAACTAGCCCATATGATGCGAGAAGCAGCTGGCCCACATCTAATGTGGCCCCCAGGTATTTTCACATTATCTAATCTGGCCCCCATGCAAAAAAAGTTTGGACACCCCTGGAATAAGGGCAAAAACCGGAATAGTGTGTGCATATAAACATCGTCCCTGAGTGGAAGAGGTAATATTGATTTTTAAACAATTTTCAACAGTAGCCCGACGTGTGATGCAGAGAAGACATATTGTTTGAGTTTACTTCAGTCTGTCATACTGGATGGTTAATTTAGAAGGCAGTACGCAGTAGTACACACTGACTGAGTGTGTAGTACGCAGTAGTATGTGAAGAACCTGTGTTTAAGACGACCTACCCTGCGATTCATTGAGTGGGGAGATGACAAAGCTTGCTTGTTGCTTCTTCACATTAGTGCCCCGTCTTTGAAGATAGTCAATCATTCAGTGTGTCAGCAACTCTACAAAGCTCCGTCGTCCTCATACTACGCTTTTCATATTTTTCCACTCCGGAGAGTAATTTTAAAAAGCTTGTTATTTTTTCAGAGGTGGAGAGCGCCGGCTTGGTGCTGATGAAAGGCCACAACAAAGAGGAAAAGAAGGATGTGTTTTGAACATGATTTGCATTCGTGTGGACACGGCCTGAGTGGATACGAGTTGTAGCGCTTTCATGCTGTTTAGATCCAACAAAGAGTTTTGATCAAAATTATGTGTAATTACTTTCACCATCAGGATTCACAAGTGTGTGCTCGTTCTTACTAAAGCCGTCTACCTTCTTTAAAAACGCAGCAATAACATCCGGTTTCTTTTAAGTGTATTGCACTCTCTGAACTCAGAGCACACGCAAGCCTTAAATAACTGACAACATAATCCAAATATCCAAATCTCGGGTCACAATAATTAATCTTTGTCAAGCTTTGCTTCACTTCAGCTCCTTTTTCTTTTAAATTCCTTAAATTGCCCCAAAATCCTTGACCATGAATCTGTCAAGATCTTTACTCTCCTTACCGCCAACCATTTTCTCCACCGACTTTCTAAAATATTCTAAATGCCCTCTCACACGCCCCGACAGTCTGTCCGCACTCACACATCCTCCATTTTAAATAAAAGATGTATTTACACGCCCCTGTGTGTGTGTGTGCTCCAATCCCGGGGCAGCCGTGGCTCAATAATGCATGTGAAAGTTGTGTTTTATAACCAGTATTGTAGGTCAAAGCTATTTTACTGATGATGATTTCCTCCATGCGTTAGCATTTTGAATAGCAATCATGTTGGTTCTGTATCATTCTGACGGCTTGTCGCACTTACCTGATCCTCTATAGGCATCACCAGAATGCCTCCAATTTTGAGCAGCACTTTCATGTAATTTTCATGGTCCTTCTGCACTCCCGCGCCACAATAGATACGATCGTATTGGTGACTGTCTGTTGAGATTTCAAGGCAATTCCCCGCCACAAAGACAGGTTCACAGAACTCAAACCTGTGAGAAAAAAAAAAAAAGATAATAAAATGATAATAAGTATAGTGGATAAAATGCAACAACAACAGAAAACATTTTTTTTCTTCTTTCTTTCAGGCTCATCATCACATTTGTGAGCTGTGACAGAATTATGCAGATTAAATGAGTAGAATTAGAGAGATCTTTAGCATTTTTAGACGTAAAAACAGAGTCTGCACACGAGATTATGCTCCCATATATTTCATGGGAGCATAAGTGTGCAGACTCTGTTTTTACATCTCTTACATGCTCTTCTGTCCAGCACCTAGTTCTAATCGTTTGGATCTGCATGCTTTTGTAAACTTTTTCACAACTGTTACTAGTGTCTGTGGTTTCAACAGTTTTTGTTAAAAGGAGTAATCTCACTAATTAACCCTCTGAATGCCACAAACCGCTGGTGGGTTTGAAACGCACATTTTCTTTCAGAAAAAAATACATCCAAAATTACACCATCTATCATAGCCAGATACTATAAAATGGAAATTATCACAAATTGTGATAGATCATCAAAATCACTTTATTCTCCATGTCTCATTTAAAATTTAGCCAAAAATGTAACGTTTGCATGAAGCAGATCCTGTAGAAAAAAAAAAAAATAACCCTCTAAATTCTGACCAACAGTTACTGAACTGCAGGCTGTTTACACAGAGCAGAGAGGACAAGAGAGGTTGTAAAAATGTAAACAGTTCAATATGTATCACATGTTAAGCCCCTGGGTTTTATTTTCATTATTGGTAACACTTATGGGCACTTGGAAAAATATTGTAAATATAGATTCCATTGTCCATTCCCAAGAAATTCAATTAACCGTGTTATACTGCAGAAAATACATTGAGTTCTCCCTACTTGTAACCATGATTGTGCTGCATGGAGTAAATGAGATATAACAGTGAGATATAGAGGTGGTGGTCGACAGACCTTGTTATACCGTTGGACAGAGCCAGGCTAGCTGTTTCCACTCTTTATGCTAAGCTAATGCTAACCAGCTGCTGGCTGCAGCTTTATAATTTACAGACAGATTTGAGAGTGGTCTCAATCTTTTCATCCAACTCTCAGCAACAAAGCAAATCAGCGTATTTGCCGAAAGGAAATCTAATTTTTTAAAGCATGTACTTACTTATCAAAGCTGTCACTATTCTTGATGAAATCATCCAGTTTCTCTCTGGCATATTCAACCACGTCCGTATGGAGCTCAACTCCATGGTTCACACCGAATGGCCCTTAGAAAAAAAACAACAACAACATTTTCTTTCAAAAAGCATCACAACATTGCATTACCTACTACATATTCAGGGTTTTTCCTGGCTCAGAATGGGCCTTTGGGTGTAAAATATAGCGGCTGCGGATGAGAGGGGAGTTAACTGATGGAAGTCAAAGACGTATTTCAGTTTATGTTCAACAGTTGTTTGATAAATTGCTATTAAATTCAGAGAGGAGATTTGAATTGCTATTTTTATTCTCAGTTCTTATCATTTTTGGTGATTTTCCTTTGTTGGCAGCTAAAACCCCTCTGACGGAAGGCGCCAAAAATCCATCTATGCAGGAAAAACCCTGCCTAATTGTGATTTCACACAGAGCTGAAACTATTTTACTGACTGACAGAAGAAATGCATCTGCACCTAGTTGGATAAGCAAATAATAATTTGTAATTTTTCTATAAAAAATGCCAAATTTGCTTTCTTTTGTTTTAAGTGATGGGAAACAGAATATTGTTGAGTTTTGGATTGTTGACAAAACAAGCAATTTGCAGACAGTCTTTAGGAAACTGCATCTTTTACTACTTTCATCCACATTTTACAGCCCAAACAATTATTCTCAGGAAAATAATAGGCAGATTTAATCATTGCAGTCCTATTATCACTTATCTGATTTGTAGGCACATGGTGTACTTCTGCAGTAAATTTGTTTAACCTAGATTTTACACAACATCTGAGCACTTCCCACACATGGAAAAACACAGCTGGGTACACTTTGCTTACCTATGATAAGGCCGACCATTGTGCTCAGGTAGCCGGTCCCGCTGCCCAGATTGAGGAAAGAAAGTCCCGGCTGCAGTTTGAGGGCCTCCATCACCTCCGAGTATATACACGGAGCAGACAGGTGGATGTTGCCGTGCTTCCACGCCAAGTCTTTGTAGGCACTGTCCCGGTAGCCGTCCAGATAGTAGTCGCCGCGGTCTATGGCCCGAAAAGCCTGTTCGACTTTTTCTGTGCGAATATACTGGGCCTCCTTCAGATTATCAATGAGGTCGTCATTGTCCTCGCCGGCGCTCACGGCTCCCCCCATGGTGAAACGAGAAGAGAAACTCAAGGGCCGAACTCGTGCTCAGGATGAGTGATTCCTCCTCAGAGTGGCATGGAGATGAAGGGCCGACCTGAAGGATGCGGTGACTCCTCGAAGCGTCCGTTCAGACTGCGCTCATGTCCAGGCAGCAAGTGACCTGAGAAAAGTGACATGCACACGTTATGGCAACATGCGTGCCGGGGAATACAGCGTCTGCTTAAATCTGCACATACAGCGCTGATAAACGTTTTATTCATCTTCTCCCACTACTGGGATTGTCCTTTTGATGAAGAATTAGAAGAATTATATAGCAGCGTTCTTCCAAATGAATAAATAATAAAATACTATCTATTTTAATATTTATTACAAACAATACACTCACCAAAAGGTCATGTTTGAAAACGATCCAATAATACAACATTAAGGCATTTGAATTTGATCATATTTGTGGCCTCACAGGGAGACTTAAACTTTTGCACATCACATTACCTCCACTGCACAGAGATTAACCCCCAAACACACATTCCCCTCACACCAGGGGCCACATGCATAAAACTCTGTGTAGATTCACGACGATTAACTAAACTGTAGATTCTCACGCAGCCAGACTTATCTCCACAGCGCTGTGTCTGGATGAAAAAAACTCCCTGGTGTTTGTATTTCTGTAAACCAATCACAATCGTCCTGCATGCAGCATCAGTGCCTCTGCAAAATAGTGTCGGGAGGAAACCCGTTTCGGTGGAACACCTGCACGAAAACGTAGTAAAAATAGTTTTTGTAGATCTTTACAATCACTCAGTGAAAGAACAGAGCAGGCCTGCCTTATTACACCATCCAAATCTTCAAAAAGTGTCATTTCAGCGTGTAGACTGATGGCTCGGAGGCTGTTTTTGTTTTTTCTGGAGCGGAGGGAGTTTGAGAATGGGAACACAGACTTCCTGTTTCTGGGCGCCGGGCAGATCTCCCGGAGGCTTTATCCCCACACTGTTAGCATATAAGCCAGACTAATTCACGGCTAAAACTCTGCGTATGCACGAAGACAGAAATATGCACACGCATTCTTTTTGTCAGATTTCTAAAGCTGCATGTACACCTGGTTCTGTTTTCTAAATCTTAATCATTGTGGAACTGGGCCTTATTTCCACACCCACAGTTCACTATAAATTGATGTAGAATAGAAACACCTTTAAACTCAGTTTGCATAACGAAAGTTGCGCCCGCTCATTAGACCTGTCAGTGAGAAATACTGCAAAGAAGAAATGCAATTTGACTGGGCTGTGGCTGTTTGCAGCGTCTTTACCAAACCATCGTAAAATCTCAATTATCATCATGATTAAACGTCAGAAGGATGATCAATGTAGCGCTCATGTAGAAACAGACTTCGCAAAGTGCTTCACAATCCAGGATAAAATTAAACGATCATTAACAGGCTCGAATGTAAATAAAAATGATGTCTCTTTGTGTAAACATAACACAATCAGCGCAAACAATGTTACATGTCTCCTCCTTATCATCTCACCCAGTAATCTGCCGGGATAAAGCCTGACTTCCTGTCCACACAGGAAGTCAAATACAAACAGTATTTTTTACTATCTAGAAGTGAAAACACATTCAATCCAGACTTTCCTCCAGCTGCGCTGTGGAGAGAAGTCTGGCTCTGCGAGACTACACCGTCAGATATCTGAGCTAAAACTCTGCATACACCTGGTCTGAAGTCTGCGTGACGTGCGCACATTCACTTTATAAATGCCAGTTTGCACAGGTGTAATTCATAACCTTTATGACGGCTCCATTCAATGTAGGTTCAAGGTCTCTGATATAATGATTTTCCTGCAAATACATTACAAAATATCTGTTGTGAAAAAGCTCTATTCGTCATGTCCTACATGCACAGTGTATTGTGATGCATACTGTATATAATGGGTTTTTTTTAGAGCTGAAACGATTTAAGTTTAATGGATTAGTCAAATGCCAAGAATTCACTGGGTCAATTAAAACGGATCTCTGCTGCCCTAGAAGTTACTTACATTGCGAGTACTGACCTACTGGCTTTACTATGTAATAATATTAAGTTCCACATCGTGGCAATAAAGAGGAAACTCCTACCGCATGCTGCTTTTTAAACATTTTATAGATGCTTTGATGACTAAAATACCCCACACACTGGCACAGAGCAGAGAAAGGGTATAGCTGGAGAAGCAGCCGAGGCAGACAAGTCTTGAATTCCCTCTCTGCCTCCTCAGCATCTCCACATCTGACTCAGCTAATAAAGATTAAATTCAGAGGTGACTTTGTAGTGGGAGGCCTGGTAAGGTAATTTTCCACTGGCTCTTTTCTCGCAGGCAAAAAGAATCATTGATTCGCTCACCATCACTGATTGTACAGCAGTGTATTTTTCATCCTAGTTTTCCCCCTCTACCCTCTTTGTAATGCATAGTTCTTTTGAGTTGCCTGCAGTTGAAAGAAAATACAGGAAAATGGGTCAGGCGAGGTATTCTACAAGCAAATTGCTTTTGGGTACGGCTTTACAGTTTTTCCAGTGATAATGCAGAGGCTTGAAACAGGGGTCATCATTTACCCACTCCTTTAAGACAAATCCAAAACACCAGCGAGGTAATATCATTTGTTGTTATAGTGAAGCTAATCCTTTACAGAAAAAAAAAAGTGTACCAGGAAAACAACCTGTTCTCACTCCCATCTCGCCAAATACTGACGCTTGGCCAATGGCCCTTGGCGTCGACGCACCGAGGCACCCTGTAGCATTCCATTCAATTCAATAAATCTTTATTGTCCCCGGAGGGCAATGCGGGTTCAGCATAAAAAAACAGAGAACATAAAAACATACTGTCCATACAACCATAAAACACGTCACAATAACAGAAACATACTGTAAAAAAGTGCAAAGAAGCAGATAGAAGGTGCACAATAAAAAAAGTGCACTAAAGTGTGTTGATGGCCTTGAAGGAGCCACTGAGACACACCAGGCTTTCAGCTCACTCCAGTGTAAACCCAGCCGCATCATTATTAGACTCTCAGAGCAACAGACGTGGTATAAAGAGCATGAAAGTCCACGTAGAGAGGTCGGGGGGGACGGATGGGTCAAACAAACACAGACTTTCACCGAGGAGACTGCTGTTCGTGTCCTGCGTGAAATCAAACCATAATCTTTTTCCAAAACCTAACCAAGTACAGGCCGTCCCTGACACGTCCAGAACTGACGCTACAGAATCAGAATCAGAATCATTCTGATTCTGATTCTGTAGCGTCAGTCATTCTGATTCTGATTCTGATTCAGAACTGACGCTACAGAGCGTCATAGTTGCACTGGTAAACACACTGGATTTCCTGGGTTGACCCCTGGTGTGTACAGAAAGTGCACTGACACCAAGTCAGGTCGTGACTGGCTGCTCTGACCCCGCTAACTCTCTGAACCATGACGACACATGTAACAGATCCTCCGGCAACACAAGATCACTTCTAGTGCTGCAACTAAACACCAGAAGGCCTGTCTGGGCAGCACACTGCTGATCAGCAGACAGTGTGAGGGAAACTGATAATCCGCACTTAGACAGTGTAAAGTCAGACATTTTATCAGCTCATTTGCAGCTCTGTCGGCAAAGAAACTGACATCCATACCTCTGTGGCAAAATGCCAGAGCGATGTTCTTATGAGTAGAAAATAATCGCGTGTGTACTGTAGTCTCATGTTTACATTTGTGATGTTGTAACGACAGCAAACTTTGTGCATAGACAGGTTTCGTACAGCTTTTTAAGAGTAAAATTCAAATACTTTTCAAGCAATTTCAAGGTACCTAAACCAAAACATTTCCAGACTCTCGAAGCCTTTGTATCACATCTAATCTGTTACTATAAATGCAACTGCGAAAAATAAAGTTTACAGAATTCCTTTATACCCACAGCCATCAGTGTTTGTCACTTTGTTTATTTTACCAGCTGCTCATATATTAACTTTGATTGCTAATTTCCAGAGTAAGAGATGGTAAAATGCTCCTCTCTGAAGCCTTTTCCCCCGTTAGCCAGCTTGTTGTTAAAGCATAACAAAATAACAAAATCCATCTGTTCTCTAGTAGCTGACAATCGTTAGCTAGCTACCTTCAATGTGCATGCATGCACAAGGTCAAAGGTCAGAGGAGAGCTGCAATGGGCATAAAAAAAAAAAATTTTGATTAATAATTTCCACATTTTTACATGATGACTTGTGAATACAAATCCCGTCAGTGAATGATTTGACCCACATTCACTGCAGCACAAATGTGAGCATGTTGGATTCACATTGAAGGATACAATATTAAATAAAAGACCTGAGAAGGTGTAATTAATGATATCGCTGTATGGGAAGTTCATTCAGCGACACTTTTCAATGTCAAATGTCTTATTACTACAATGTGAGTAAATATGCTCTACAAATGCAAATTTCATGGGAGTGCTCATTTGTTTTGCTACAAAGGTACTTGAAATGAATATGTTATTGACACCAGAGTATTCCTCTGTGCAAAGAAGTAAAAGGACCGGTTTTGTGTTTCTCTCCACACTCCAGTGAGATGAAAAAACATCTGCACATTGTATTGTAATTCAAAACAACATTTCTGTAATAAATATTACCTTTGTGAATTTGTTACTAATTTATAGCCATGCTGAGTGCTCATCTAGTGCCACCAGCTGGTCCAATCTTCCACTTGTTCAACACTTTATTTCATGACAGGATACCTCAAAAACTAATTGCCCATTCCCATTAAATCTGCTGCAGATATCCATGGCACGCAGAAGATAAATCATAATGATTTTGGTCACCCAATGACCTTTATTTCTAGAACCACTGTTGCATTGGAATGTCCAATTTTACATAATATACCGCAAAATCTGAATAGTGGAATATAGTAATGTTTGCTGAATACATTCATGGTCCTCAGAGGATCCATCCTTTGGATTTCAATGACCCACTGACCCCTCCTGCAGTGTAAACCCCAGGAAAAAACTTTTACACATAATGTCTCATTACATATACGAAAAGGGCAGATAGTGACTCTGCCAAGTTTATGCTTTAATCATTTTTTGACCCCCATGACCATAGGCCATTTTTCCACTGTTATTAAAAAATACAATATGTTTCTGCATTAAAATGTCTAACGACGACTACACCAAGAGTCAGAAGTGTTTGTTTTTGTTTTGTTAACAATAGTGATGCCAGTTAGATTTGGTCAGAGCGATGGGATATTAAATCACTACATCTTACCCTCGGGTGTGCATGAACTGCAGGTTATGAGCTCCTTTTTAAATTACAAAAATGTGAAATTATCTGTTATTTTATCGATATCGGCCAGGAGAAGCAGCTAGTTATCGGTATTGGCTGAAAAAAATCAATTTCGTACATCCCTAGTAGAGTATGTTCTTTCAAAAAATAAAAAATGCACACTGTAGGTTTAGTGGAGAAAACTATAATGCCTTTACTTTACATGGTAATATGCACATTTAAAATGACGCTGCAGCCAACATCTCGGCCTCTCGGTCAAAAAACAGGTTTACTTCCCTCTGCCCTCATCTCCTCTCCTGCTCCTCCCCTGCTCCTCTCCTGCTCCTCCCCTGCTCCTCTCCTGCTCCTCCCCTGCTCCTCCCCTGCTCCTCTCCTGCTCCTCCCCTGCTCCTCTCCTGCTCCTCTTCTGCTCCTCTCCTGCTCCTCCCCTGCTCCTCTCCTGCTCCTCTCCTGCTCCTCCCCTGCTCCTCCCTTCTATTGATGATGCACCACTTCCTTGTTTTTTGCAAGGCTTTTAGATTGGAGGCTGCAGGACCCTCTCGAGCTCCGGGGTTTGACACATGCGCAGTGTAACAGGAACTGCGATGTTGGAGGATTACTGCAGACGGTCCTAGACATAAAGAGAGGATGTCTGCTCAGGTGCTCTGTGGGTGCAGGTGGCCTGACAGAACTTTTTGGATCCATGATCAGCGCCATCTATTGAGACTTTCTGCAAGTGTAGATCAGATTTTACTGCGCATGTGTTGTACCCCAGTGATATGACGCGCTGGGGACTGGTGACCTCTCCTCTGTCTCCCCTCCTTGGTTTTTTGACCTACAGGCGTGCACACTGATAGAGCGCCACACTCCCACTCCACTGATTAGTTTAGCACAACACAGGTGTGTTGCCATGTAAAATAAAGGCTTTTTTTTTTTAAAGAACATACTCTACCCATGCAAAGAGCCTGTCTCAAGATGAAATAGCCACATTGATTGAGTCAGTTCTCTATAATCCTGTGAGACGGGAAGTTCTTTTTAATGCACTATATAAAGACCAATTTCTACTTTTAAAAAATGCCATTACAGTGGTATGTCTTCCTCTCCAGTTATAAAGGTTTGCACAATGTTGGTTGTATCAGATCAAGACTTTCTACACAAGAATAAGTCGCTCACTATAACGACCACTTCCTTTCCATCCTCAGAGTATAACAAGATGTTTTTGCTTTAGCAGTGCATAACTCCTTTTGATTTCGGTAACAATAATGGCTTCTCCTCTGACTCCATCCCCAGGCGAGTGGTAGGCATCTTATGGTGCCATCAGAATGAATGAAAAGTGTATTCGCATCCTTCTATTTTTATGCAGCTCTGACCACTGGACTCTGAGTTCATTAGCCACAAACAGCCAGAGGACGTGACAGTAGAGGCGTTTGTTGTAGCAGGCTAACAACAGGAACCGACTGCATGTGGGAGTGTGTGTGAAACAACTCAGATTTTCTAAATTTACCAGAACTCCCGTTGTTTCTCTTATTCTCCTCTCACATTTGATCCTACTGACTCTGCATACATATTCACATAAAGAGGTCATACGGTTTTGGGATAAATGTAACAAAACTGAATATCTTTCAGGTTTTGGACTGTTGATGGGACAAAATAGAAATATTTCCCTGGGATTTAGTGAATTGCGTAGCGCTGGGCAAAAGATAATTGAGATAAAATGATTATTGTTCCGCATTCTATTTCACAATGAAAAAAAACAATATTTTCTTCACAGCTGAGTTATTGACTGGAATATGTTGAATATAGTTTACCAAAATGTTGAATATTGGGAGTTTTCAGTAGGTTGTGGCAGTGCACTACAACATATGATCTAATTTATTTTGATTTATTATTTAATATATTTAATATTTATGTTTAGGAGTTTTCAGTTGGTTGTGGCAGTGCACTACAACATATGATCACATTTATTTTGATTTATTATTTAATATATTTAATATTTATGTTTAGGAGTTTGCAGTTGGTTGTGGCAGTGCACTACAACATATTATGATCACATTTATTTTTATTTATTTTTTTATATATTTAATATTTATGTTTAGGAGTTTTCAGTAGGTTGTGGCACTACAACATAGTTGACTATTTATTTAGATATATTGAAGGCGTGGGATGTCGGGGTGCAGAGGGTGCTGCAGCACCCCCTGGCAGATGGCAAAGGACCTGCACGTTCACAACTATATATTTAAAAATAAATGAAATAAATAAAATGCATTTCATTTTTGCTGATTATGTTTATATTCTAATGATATGTTGATTGCAGTATGTGGTCAATAATGGATCTGAGGTTTCACATTTTCTGTCCGGTTGGAAATTACGTATCATGACGTGACCACAAAAAAGCAGAAGAAAAGAGCAATGCGAAAGTGAATTTCAGATTTTTTTATGAATCCATCAAAAAGAGCAAAACCTAGCGGATCAGAATCAACGTTTTACAGCAACACCTGCAGCACACACGATGATAACTCGTGTGCCTCTGCAAACTCTTTGCCGGTAAGAGAGCAGGGGGCTAACGTTTATCAGGCTAGAGTAAATAACATGTCGGTGGTCGCTGTTTTATTGTTTAATGTGTAAATCTGGCTTTCCTAACAGCCAGTTTGTATAGCTGCTGTTGTATAATGTTTGTGTATACTTTGTGTATGCTTGTTATCAGATCATCGCCTCATTTGCAAGGAAATACTGTAACTGTCGGTGGTCTCTGTTTTGTTATCGTTTATATGTAAATCCCATGAGCCAGTGTCCAGCCACTGTTGTATAGCCTATATTTTGTGTATGTTTTCTTTCATGATTTGTATTTCTACAAAGTGTTTGTTCATCAAAGTACACAAAGTCATTTTTCAAGGCCCTTAATCCTGAAAGAAAACATGCATAACCAATGTATGTTTTAGATAGAGCGTGTCACTTAGTTTGGTTTCTTAGCTGCTTACTTTTTGTGGTTGGAAACAGAACTTTCATTCTTACTTATTTATCTCATTGTTTTACATTTATGTAGTTTTTATTTGTTTTTAAGTTGAATTATATTTAAAGTTCAAGAAAATCCACTGTTAAAAAGCCATTAAAAAAAAAAAAAAAAAGTTAAATAAATGCGT
>JAOVVB010119357.1:0-12551 GCA_028570985.1 Heterobranchus longifilis
AAAGCAGCTTACAGATGAAGAGAGTCTCAATTTGGCTGCAGTATTTTTTATTTTTTCGCTCCAAACACTAAAATCTTGTGGGGCTTAGTAATTTCTTCACATATACAGTACTGTACTGTGTCAGACAGAATGAAAGGAAATCCAGCTCTGTTGAAATGCATCCTCTGCTGCCCGTAGCTTAAGTTGAGCACTTAATATGTAGTAAAGGGGCGTTAATTGGAATGGAGATGTAGACACGTTCATTCCTGGCTGGTGTGATTTTAAACAATGTTAACATTAATGCAAGTGTCCCATTCATATCTAGCCATGTCTTTGCGAGATTCAATTTTGTCTCTGTGGTATATTTGAATTCAGATGGAAGTCGGCGCTGAATAATACACACTTTAGTATACGAATCTGCAGATGAGCAATCTACTTGCAGAAAAATCCAATCATAGTGACAGGAAATTTAATTGAGGATTTCAAGTTATGTACTGTTCTTACATAGTGTTCTTTATCTTTACAAGTGGGTTTAATCAATGGCATATTCTGCAGGACTTTAATATCTCAGCGATGTCGCTTTCATCTGCTCACCTTGAAGTCCACCTTTGTTCATTCGGTAGTTACACTGCCGCTAGTCATCATGTTGTATTCATTTTAGCATCTAAAAACATTCTTACCAAAATTTAAAATGGGCCATGCATTATTCAACTTAATCCTGTTTTGGAATGACGCCATATAAACAAACTGTGCAATGCAAAAGGCAAATAAGCACATTCTTAATCTCCTCATTCCAACACAAAGCAACCAAAAGAAGTAGTATGTATGTATGTATATATATATATATATATATATATTTCATAGTGCCCTAAAATGTGATATTTGCAGGTAGTTCCAGACTCATGTTTTTAATGTTTGCATCACATCTGGCTGTGTCTTAATTGGCACTCCTTTATCTAATACCAGCTGTTTACATCTTTCTTATCAGCTAGGTTTGCAGCACATCCTTACAGCCAATGAATCTGCATATCTAAACAACAGCACAGACAGATTTAAGACCTGTCAGCTTAACCAAGCTGCTCGTCATTTTCTCTGAGTAAACCAGGTGTCTCTCGCCTTCCCTCTTTTTTTCCTGTGGTGCACTGCAATCACCACAGCACTTTAATTTCCTGCAGATTTCACTTTCCGCACCAGTTTTGATTTATTTTCCATTTTGTTGTATGGATTTTTTATATTTACAGTTTGCCTTTGGATGTGTGGCAATATGCACATGATGATTCCATTGTTCATCTCTTAATGAGTTTAAATGACAGCCGTGTACATTTTTTGAAAAGCAATCATGAAAAGCAATGTTCATCAGAGTTGTTACATTGTTTCATTCCTGCTTGCCTCTATTACGCAAATACGCAATTTTGGGGTAATACTCTGCAAAATGTATTCATGGCTGGAATGTGAGAAATGTATTTTGTCAATGTTAAGCTGTCTGGGGAAGTAGAAATTCTCTCCTAGGTGTTTCACTGTACTCCTATTGGGATTGTGAACATTTTCAGCC
The DNA here is from genome assembly GCA_028570985.1 of Heterobranchus longifilis. Lineage (NCBI taxonomy): Eukaryota > Metazoa > Chordata > Actinopteri > Siluriformes > Clariidae > Heterobranchus > Heterobranchus longifilis. The sequence goes on from JAOVVB010119357.1 coordinate 1,532, forward strand.
ATGCTTGCAGCATGAGTTTCCCCCTAGCACCACCATGAGGTTCACATGTTTGGTTTTGAGTGAAATGTCTTGATAAATGTTAGATGGATTACCATGACATTTGGTACATATATTCATTCTTCACAGGGTGAAATAATAATTTTAGTGATCTCTGACTTTTCATTTAGCACAACCATCAGGTCAAAAGTTTCACATTGTTGTTTATCACTTTCTCTGGTTGCCTTTTCACTATCAGCAATGTTGTATCGTGTGATTTTTTTTTTCCCATCCGTGTTTCGCCTAGTCCCACCCTACTGTGTTGTGATTGGCTAGTACTAACGCTAACCATGTCCTCCTTGGGTTGTGTCTAGAAGAAAGATTCATGAAAACAGGCAAAAACTCTCACGAGACTCATTTTCCAACAACCTAACCCTAACCATATCAATCTAACCTGAACTATTCGAGGTTAATGCCTAACAATACCAATCTCGCAAGACTTTAGTAAATCTAGGGATACCTTCTAGCCACAACCTCGTCTTTGTCCTAACCATAAACGTGTCCAACCTTGATGTGTCGACGTGACGAGTACTAGTCAATCACAGCCTGCTGGGCTGACATTGGCTGTGATTGACTATGGCGAAATACGGGTAGGAAAAAAATTGTGTGCCTCAATTGTACTTTGATGAGAACAAACTATATAAAAGTAGCACTAAAGGAGGAAATAAAAAGGAAAACTAAATTATATTTACAAGCAATATATACAGTTAATAAACAATGTGTTTATTGCTGTAATTAATAACACGCACACGCACACGCACACGCATACACACACACACACACACACACACACACACACACACACACATGTAGTATCAGTGTAATGTTTTATAGTGCATCGTGGGAATGAGGTTAGCGGTATAGTAATGTGCAAATCTCGCATACCAGAAAGTTCCACGTTATTCATTTATGGAGTGTGGTGGATGAAGTGGAGTTGAGGAGTCTCGCAGCCTAGAGAGACTTTGGTTTAGTGGGAATGAGGGTAGTGCAAAAGTCTGTTAAACATCAGCTTGTTAGGATTGTCATTGTGTGAGCTCAAAGTATCGCTTAAAAGTGCAAATACTGTACAGTGGGGAAAAGGTGCTTCCAAAAAAGCCCGGGGAGAAACGACCTTGCTTGAAAAAAAGGACTTATTATTGAACAGAAATCACGGAAAAGACAAGCGGCTGTAATGTAATGTACATACAGATAGGAAAAGCATCACAGGGACCTAGAAATAAGAAAAGGAAGGATAACGGGGGGGGGGAAAGACTTCAGCTCTCCTGGGACAGACCACATAATATCAAGACACCCAGAGAAACTTAATATAATAAACATTAAGTAATAGGAAAATGGTGAGGAGGAATGCACTATTAATAAAAACGAGCATACAACAGCCTCCTCCAGAGTATGCCCCTTGTTCCAGACCCTGCCAATTTGGCTCTCCCATCAAGCGTGACAAGCTGCTGGATATATGCTATCAAAGAATTGAACTCATGTGACCTGCTATCCCGAAGGATGAAGTAGCACCCTTACAAGCTCACTTAGAAGCACGAGATAAAGCACACCACGCACCCTTCACGGCAGGACACACCGCAATGCTCCTGCTCCCCACAGCAACATCCCCACTGCTTAATCTAATCAGTTCGAATTAACCTTAATACACACTGTGCCCCGGGCTTTTGACTCTGCTGTATCTCGCTGACACACCTTGTACAACTTCACCACGTTCCCCGCTGAATGACTGCCACAGAGCCTAACTTGGGCTGACAACACATGGGACTTGAGAAAAGTTCAATTGCTGATAACTTTGACAAAACTAAAATCAGGAATCACTGGAGTATAAAATGAGGAAACAATTTAATTTGCAAAAGTATCAAATAGCCATTTGGGAAGGATCGTTACTGCTTAGCCTTCTTATTGTTATTTTTATCCCTCTAGAAATTCGAACAAAATCAGGCTGAGGGGTAACCGACTTAGATATATCAGCTAAAAACATTCACTGGGTAGTATACGCGGTACATAATTACATTATATTACACTCATCTTGCACCAGACTGGACACCCCACTGACCCCAGAACAGCCTGACATCTTCAGGGCAGAGATTCATCTAATTATCCTGCCAAAGCACTGCACAGATAGTAGCAGGATGCTGGTCATTTTATACAGTGCTGGGGTCATCTCACTGCATGCTGATGACATTCATAATGAAATATTCATCTCAGGAAAGTACACAGTGCTCTGTTTAACATTAAAACTTAGCCAGCAGGCTGCCTCTAGTCTTCATAACACTGATGGTGACTGTCTCACAAAATGCTGTTTACCATTTCAAACAGTGCTGTCTGCTGAACTTCTCTTGCTCTGCTGAATAAGGAAGACTCTCAAACTGAATATACTAGTGTTCCGAGTGCTTGAAAAGAGAGAAATATGCATGATTTAGCTTCTCTTTTTTGGATGACACTGATTTCCCAATCTATGAATAGTTGGCACACACATTCAGTGACACAGTGGCAAACATACAGATTTAATGTTGTGTTTTTCTCCTTAAATTAATTGGATTTGTTGAAGTGGGGACTGTTGGTCTGCTGCTGCCTCTGAAAGGGTTAGGAGGTAAAATTACTGTTTTTGTCAAAGGAGTCTGGTGACTTTGACAAGAGCACAGATAACAGCTTCAGTTCTCAGGGCTGTTTGGTGGCAAGGTAAAGCTGTGACAATATTCTAAAAATAGTGTACACTTAAAACAGATATAGGTTGTTTTAGGTGGCTAAAATATGTTTTGCTGTGCGGCGCCGTCCACAGCAGTACACTGCTTAGCTTTCCTCCTGCCTGCTTCTCCAAAATGGGGACGTGCCGACCGCCATCTACTGTAGGTAATGCACTGTACTTCATACAACCCCACTTCAAAAAATCAGAACTATCCCTTTAATGTTCTTTTTTTAATCCAATGAACAGCAGATACAGGCCTCTTGAGGTGCTCTTGAACCATATTTTGTCATTTGTCTTTCTCTGTTTTCTTTGATTCTCATGAGAATGATGTTTGTGGTGTTATCTCATCTGTACAGCATATAGTGTATGTGTGTCCCTCTTTATATATTTTTCAAATAAATAGCTTATTGCCTTCATGTAACATGGGTGGCATTTTCCACAGCAAAGCAGATTTGCTTTTATCTTTTAGGCAATGCAGATGTCCATAGTTACACTGCCATCAAGTGGTGAAAAGCAGTAATCTGGTGCTTTGGATGAGTGTCACTCCACGTGACTCAATACACGTCTTGTTCTTCCCACCATATTATTCTTCCAGTAGACACAGCTGACAAAGAATTTCAGGTCTTTAGCTTGAACCCATATCAAAGGGAAACTGGAGATATATCCCACCAGGACACAGGAGAAAATATATTATGAAGATTTGCTTGAATACTCACATTTGTATCTTTATTGTGCGAATTTAACAAATAATTTACGAATAAAATGGAATAAAGTGGAGGAGGGCTTGAGTGAATTTTAAAGAATGAAAGCTGAGACATTCTGTGTTTTACTGTTGGTAGGCTGTTGGTGAAAATGTAAAATATATATATATATGTAAATATGTCTATATTTACATAATATACTCAATACAGAACTCAACCCAGCATGTTGTGTGTGTGTGTGTGTGTGCGTGTGCGTGTGCGTGTGCTGTCTACAACTCTGAGTTGTGACATTTGATTTCAAATACACAGTGACTGGATAAACAATGGGGAGACAAATCTGTCATCACACACCCACACCAGTCAGAAAGGGAGGGGAAATGATTGTGTCACAGACGTTTTGCTGCCATCTCCTGGTAACAAGGTCTCATTACATTATAATCAATACATTTGCCACATTTAATTAAATTGACTTTGCTTTGAAAAAGAAGCTATTAAGTTGTACCAAAGCATCCAAATCCATATGCCCTTTTGCTCTACTTTGGAAAATGAATACATCCCCCCCCCCCCCCGTGTCACAATTCACTGGGATAGTCCTGTGCTCGAGTGGCTGTAATAAGTTAGTTTAGAAGCACCAAATAGTGTCTGGATTCATTTTTAGGGTTAGGCTAAGATAAAGGTTACATTATGAATGCACAGACAACCTTTACTGAACATCTACGCTCTGTCACCTGTTCATTATCAGCACTTGAATACCTCAAATCCAGTTTAAGCTTTTCTCATCTCATCCTCACTACAAACCACACCACGGCTTAAAACCTTCAGTAATATCAGTGCCACTGACAGTCAGGCTCCAAGGCAGTCTACACAGGATCAGCAGCAGAATCGATGTGCAGCAGCTTGAGCCATTGTTTAACTCTGAACTAAGACTGCTATGATGCCAAACCTTGCAAAATTGCCGCATTAAGCTTCACACACATTTTGGATTTTACACTTCTGCTGCCCCCAGAATTTCAAATATTTGAACTTTAACCTTTCTTGTTGTGCACTGACCTTGCAAACATCTCCAGTGACCAAGAGTCTTAAACATGAAGAGGATATCTGAGTTTCTAGAGATTTATAAGCCAAAAAGAAGTGTATGTTGTTTATCTTGAGCATAACAATACATGGCTGGGCGATTAATACATTTTTATTTTCAATTATGATTTTGGCTTCCAACGATTATGAAAACAACAAGATGTATGAAAACAAGATGTGAATCCAGCACATCTCTTTCCTTTCCTTCGCTCGTTTTCACAGAGTTACTGACCGGAATATCTTGAATATTGTTTACCAAAATGTTAAAATATGTTTAAGAGTAGGTTGTGGCAGTGCACTACAACATATTTGATCTAATTTAATTTGGTCTAATTTATTTTCATTTATTTATGTATGTTGAATACATGTTTAGGAGTTTTCAGGTTGAAGCAGCACTAACATTACAACATAGTTGATCTTATTTATTTTGATCAAATTTAGTTTTATTTATTATTTTATTTATTTAAATGTGTATATATTTATATATTATTTATTTTACTCTTTTAAAAAAAATTTTTTTTTGGTTTTCAGTTGAATTATATTCAAAGTTCAAGAAAATCCACTGTTAAAAAAGTTAAAGTTCAGTAGCTCACCTGGTAGAGCCGGCGACCCATGTACCGTTGCTGCACGTCGTCCCCTCGTCTCTCTCTCTCTCTCTCTCTCTCTCTCTCTCTCTCTCTCCTATCAATCTGCAGCTGTATCTAATAAAGGCACAAACAGACAAAAACATATTTTTAGGTAAAGTTCAATAAATGCATGTTTCCAAAGTCATGAGTAATCATGTTAAATAATCGTGATCTCACTATTGACCAAAAATAATCGTGATTATGATTTTTGCCAGAATTGAGCAGCCTTACAATACACTGCAGATAAATGTTCATGTTAAATCTGAGTGTTGATACTGACTCTGTGCCCAAACCAACTGCCAGAAAGTTCACACATTTGTTTATCATTTGTAGACAGTTTAGGAATGCAAAAATCATCAAAAAATGGTGTTGTTGGTTCCAATTCAAATCTTTTGGATTAGTGTAATGAATATTGCCGCATTTACAGACCGCGAGCGGGACTTTGGATTTGTATTCTCATTAAACCCAGTCATATAGCCTTGACCTTTTTGTCTCAGATCGTTTCGTATCGTTTAATGTTGTGTCACTGTAGGAGACAAGTTTGGTGAAGGCTGTTGACAAGCAGGAATGAATCCAGGGAAAAAAAATGCAGGGGGAGTTCACTTCAGGGCAGCGTTCATAACTAAGACGTTGATTGTTGTCTTGTGTACATTTCTTGACGTTTAATTGCCTTTAAACCCATGTGGGACACAGAAGGTAATTGGTTTGGATGTAAGGACGAGGGGATGGGGGGAGAAAGCAATTGGAACTGACAACTGAAAATACTGCCTGATCAAAAATGTTAGACCAATAATATATTAGACAAGATAACGTAAATATGTCATAAAAGCACTACAGGTGGAGACCAGTACTCCCTTTTTTGGAGCTCTTTCTGTTGCAACATGTAAATCAAAGTCCTGTTTGGCTGTCCTCTCTTAACCTGATAAGATCCACCTTTGTTGCAGTGTTTAGTACGAGTGTTACTTTACAGTTGAAGTCTTTGAGGTTTTAATGTGACGTTCTATTCCTGTATATCATTCAGGATCTAACGTGAAACAATTAATTATCCTAGATTTTAGAAAATACTTTTATTTAATTGAACAATTAAATCATGCAATACAAATAATAATAACATGCTTCAAAGTAAGCAAACCTTCATCTGAACAATCAGCTATTAAAGCTGAAGATGTACACAGCTGTCTCTCATTCCGTCCCACAGCCCACTCTGCAAGACTCATTTACTGGAACACAACAAGCAAATTAAGAAATGTGCCAAAACATTGACGACACCAACGTGAAATCAGTTAAATGAAAGTTTCCTTGATAACGGTTAATAACAGCACTGTGCTGAAATTAAGATAGTTACTGATCATGACGTAATTGTTATCTGTCTACATTTTGTTCTCGGTTGTGTACGCAATGTTAATAAAAAATATGGGTTGCACACTTAATGCAGAAATAACTAAGTGTCTCTGTGCACCAAAACATCGTGCTTCAGAAACGGTTTCTTTCCATCTGCAGTACAGACTCTGCTTATTTACCAGCTGCGACAGCGTGTGGCTGGTGTTGTTTTCACCTTGTGAGTCTGTGTGTGTGCCATTGTGATAAAATGTGCTCCTGGAGACACCTACTGTGGGAACTATAGGCGGTTTTGAGTACTTTACTAGGTGTTTATGTTTCTGTCTGTGGACAGATTTTGTCACTGTGGTAACACCACGACGGTGCAAGATGCAGTCACAAAACTTTACAGGTGTGTAGTTGAGATCAAAATGAAGGCTGAGATCAAAGATGTGTGTGGTAGGAAGTAGAGAAGGGGCTGGTGGCATCCCATTGCAAGACGGTCTCTCGTATGATTAGTAATTGCAGAAATATACTCCTGCACCTATAGGCCCTATGCAATGATTTATTGCTGTAGGTCTCTGTGAATCATGTTGATGTGCTATTACGTTGTATAGGTGTCTGGCTATGTGTGGTGTTGCTGACACTGAGCTGAACCTCATTAACCTGCTGCTGCAAAAACAAATTCCACCGACTGTGGTCGAAGAAAGGTGAAGTGACCATGAGGTCTTTGTCAAGGGGCAGTAAAAAAAAAAAAGATTAAAAGGTAGTACATATAGAGGTTAGGGAACAAGTGCACTGTACACAATCAGAAGTATGGAAGATTGGAAAGGCCAATAACAGTTAAATACCACCACCTGTGGACAAAGAACTTCCATTTAGATTAAAAAAAACACATCAAAACACATGAGCAGCCACTGACAATATACATTAACTCTAACCTATAAATCCTTTACATTGCATTATTCAGGTTTGAGAGGCTACTCTGGCATGATATGCCTTTGGCAACAAAGACCATAATAAAAGGCTATTTATCTCACAGGCACTTGGCTTGCTCAGTTCAATTTTAATCTCACTGTTTAGTTTTCATGTTGATGTTGCAAACAATTAATGGATGACTATCTACACACACCCAATCAAAATAATTTGCATGGAGTAAATGAGTTCCATGTGAAAGAGTACATGCGAGTGGCTGTTCACATTGGAGTTGACTAAACGGTGTATGTTGTTACATACATTTCGCTATCATTGGCTATCATTCGTCCACAAGGCAAATTTTTCCTCATTCTTAATTAAACCAAGTTCAAAGAATATGGACAAGATAAACCAACATCTACTTTGTTCATGTGAGCTTTCAAGATATGTTTAAGCACGTTCAAATACAGGGTTAACCAGAAGTCGTGATCATGCATGTTATAGCGTACACTATACAGCATCACACTGCTTTGTAAACAGTGCACTTTTTTTTCCAGGTCATGAGCCATTTGACAAACTGTGACATTTTCATGTCTTTGTGCTCGTTCATATCACAACTGCCTATAAATCCCAAATTCTGTTACCCAGGCTACTGTAAACAGGCAGCATAGAGGGGAAGAGATGCTATTGTGCCACCTCAGCATTTACCAAAGGACAGTGCTACCCTTAGGTCTTATAGTTTAATGTCATACTGTAAGTTAGTTCCTCAGGAGGAAAGAAAAATGATCCTGCTGTTATCTCGATGACAAAATGATATCAACCTTTATCTTTTGTGTCATCGTGGCGGTTTCTTTGTTATTTGAAATTCCCAATGCCACAATTTGCTGAACTGTATTTTACCATATTTGAATGAATAGTTCAAATAAGGAAGAATAGCTTCAAAACCTCATTATCATTGCTTTATTTTAATTAGCTATGTGACGATGATTATAAAAGCACAGCCTCTGATATGTAAAAGTAAGATTACTGTATCTATTGAGGATTGTTTCTTTAAAATTCTGAGTGTGGCCTGGTACTGCTGATAAACACGTCTCATTAATTTATGGTGGGGCTGTCAAATGGCTTTTAAGGGTTGTAAATATGAGGCTGGTATCATTTTGGAGACAGCTTCATAGAGCAGGTGAAAAAAAGGGACAAGAATACAGGAAGGGATCCTTTGTTGAGATGAGGATTTCCAAGTTAGTCCAGTCATTTGGTTCAGATTCTTGGTTTTGGTTTGCTAGTAATTGAGCTCATATTCTCTGCCCAAAAACTATTCTATTAATATCTACTCATGCTGAAGACAACACTTGTGACCACAGCCCATGTGATAGTGTTGTACAGTTGTGTAGTGTCAAGTGCTACACTGTGCATATTAAAATATTTCCAAAAAATGAGCCAAAACTGTAAATTTATATTTAAATTAAATGCATCAAACATCCACATGCTAAAACTAAATACAAAAAACAAGTGTGAATTCACAATAGCTGTGACCACATAATATGCATCCACGCACGCACGCACGCACGCACGCACGCACGCACGCACGCACCACCAAATTTCAGCCCCCTCGGGCGAAAGCTGTGGCTGCAAAAGGGTGGTGAAATTTTTGTGGACCAACCAGCAGACCAACCGACAGAGCGAGCTATGGAGCTGCTGGTTCTAGCTAAAAATATGCCAAAACTGTAAATGCATCTTTAAATTAAATACCTCAAACACCCAAATCCCAAAACTAAATGAAAAACAACCGTGGATTTGCAATAGCTGCAACAATGTACGCACATGCATCGACGCATTCATGCATCCACACACACACAACCTCACAAACACGACTGACCGAACAACCGACTAAATGGCCGACCAACCAACCAACAGTCAGAGTGAGCTAAGAGCTGCTGGTTGCAGCTAAAAAATCTGTTTGGTGAACAGAGGGGTTCCAAAATCCCAAATTATAATTGTCTGTTTCCACATTAGCTGCAGAAAAAAAATGCAGTGCATTTTATCTCCAAACTGTGTTCCTCAGCTGCATGGAAGAAAGAAAAAACATGGCCAGGGATTTTATTATTTTTGTTTAAGGAGAAACTTAAGCAACACTAAATGACTGATGTGTAATAAAAGCACATTATTGTTCAGACCTTGATATAAACATAGCTGGAAACAGTAGAGTAGCCCTTAATGAGGGGCAACAAAGCATAAATTCCTTTCACGGTCAAACAAGTACTGAAATCAGTTTATTGAAAAGCTTAAACAAAGTGTCATCTGGAGGGGACTAAAACTGCACTCCGAGTGATGGGAAGACACACATGACTACAAATGACAGCAAGAGATTAACCAAAGCACCTTTTATGGCCTACTCCCTTACTGGTACACACTTGAGTTAACAGAGGATACAGTACTGCCCTGCTGGGCTCTCATTCCATGCAGCATAAGCAAAACATAGGCTTTTTCAGGCTTGCTCAAATATCTCTGCTCTCCCAGGCTCCGACTTCTTTCTCTTCCAATTGTCTTGCGTACAATTGTCTTGTATGAGCTTGTGTGCGGAGAGCGACTGCTTCCCACTATCAGCTCTGAATTAATTTTCATAGAAAGCCTGTGGGGGGTTTGACACTGAGAATGGAAATATTTTAATGGTGTGTAGTAAATATTTTCATAATGAGATTGGAACTTTGAAAAAGCAAGGGTGACTCATACCATAGTATTTCTTAATAGTGTCAGCACAGTGTGTGTTTATGGACACAGGCAAAAGGTGGACAGCATATTAGATTTTCAATATTAATGCAGGTATGTGTGAGTAGCATTTTGCTGTTGTATCTGGCACAGGTGGATCTCATTTTAACAACTTTATATACAATAAGATAGTTTAGTGTATCGGTGGTTCCCAACCCAGGGGTCGGGCCCCTCCAAAGGGTCACACAGTTAATCTAAAGAAAGAAGAAGTCCTGCTACACAAATTTGTATCTTTGCTTTTTTTGTGATGTATTGGATGATTAACGTCTTTGAGCCTCAGACAGTTATTTAAAGGAATCCATCTGAAAGAGTTAAAGGGAAGTCTTTGGTGGAACTGCTAACAACTCAGACATCTGAAACCTGTGACGAGAGACCCCGATGAGACACTACGCTTGGGCGGTACCACGGTATTACAGTATACCAGGGTATTTAGAAATCCCGACGGTATGAATTTCAATGCCGTCAAAAATACAGATGCTCCCCTTTTTATTAAACGTATTCACAGCTGCTGTATTAAAACTGCAGTCGAGAGAAAGCAAAAAAAAGACGCCAGAAGAGCAAAGCAGGACCTCTTTTTGCAGCTCAATCTTTGTCCAGCCCCTCCCTCGCTCCCACCACAACACGCAGGGCTCTCAAACAGTAACCTACGGACTACTCGTTTTCATTAATTTCGTCCCGATGGCCTTACCCTGCTAACTAGCCTCACGGAGCGGCGCTGCAGCCAGCGGCCACTCCGGGTCCAATAAACACGGTGCTAAATGTTGATTTTATGCTGATAAGATTAATACCGGCTCGTCTGTACGTTTCCTCTCACGCCGCCTCCGCCATCTCCTTTTTCGGATGACAGCAGTAAGAGCTGCCGTGAATTCGGCCTTTGGTCCTCGTAGCACAACAATGCT
>JAOVVB010119368.1:0-12550 GCA_028570985.1 Heterobranchus longifilis
TGACATGGATTAACACCCAGTCCAGTTTATCCCACCTTGTGCCCAAAGTCTCCTGGGATAGACTCCATGCCCGTGACCCATGCCCGTGACCTTATTCCATAACTTACAGAATAAGTTGTATAGAAGATGAACTTATTCAAAACTTATTTGTTTGGGTCAACAAAACAAAAAGACCGCAGTTTTTGGGTCTCTGTATAAGTTGGTCCACATTCCACATACTTTGATTATAAGTATTCTTATTATAACTATTTGCTTAAAAAAATGCATCATATCATATTTTACATATTAATGGAAAGCATATCATAATATTACACCAACACTATGCATCCTATGCTTATTTTAGCTTGAAAATTGCTATGATGACCATTTCTGAAATGTCTGCTGTTGCAGTTGAGGGTTTCTTGGTTTTCAAATTAATACCAATAAATTTAATAACTTTACTTATTTTAAATTTTTAAATAATCATATTTTTAAATTGATTTCCACATTTAAATAATTGAAACATATCAATTTATTTATTAATGTCTGCTAGAGTTCGGGCAATAGAGCTCCGTCCTATAACCCAAAAATTATTTGTCCCAGTGCCAACTCAAATGAATGTCATTCTTCTCTGTGGCATACATTTTAAACACACGATGGTAAGTGTCTTATCATTTTTAAAATATTTTATTCATAGTCACTTGTTGTCATTGAGTACATTACTTGACTGTCAATTATGTTACATGCACTATTGTGAATTACACTCACTCACTCACTCATCGTCTATATGGCTTTATCCTTTATACAGACTCAGGGCACGAGGTGGAGTACACCATGGACAGGGTGCCAATCCATCGCAGGGCACACACACATACACTCATTCACACATGTGTGAATGTCTTTGGCCTGATGGGGGAAACCAGAGTACCCGGAGGAAGCCCATCAAGCTCAGGGTGAACATGCACACAGACCCAAGATGGGAAATGAACCCGGACCCCGGAGTTACAAGGCGACTGATTTTTATTCATTTATTTTAAAAATAATAAAAAATATGGGTTCAAATATGATGGTAAAGTCCTTGAAAATGGGAAATTGTCAACAAGGCACATTCTACTATTGAAATTAGGGGTCAAAATAAGGAACTTGTGAATTATGTTACCCAGTAGTGTACAGTACATTTCAATCAAACAAATTAATTAGAACTGTTCAAGCTTTACAACTATACAGTTATGTTACACTAAAGGAACTTACTAACTTAAATTACTACTTGTTCTATTGAGAAAGAACATTTTTTTACTTACAGTATGTGAAATGTACCCCAGATTATAGAATGACTCTTTTGTATGCAACATTCCCTGCTTAATTCCTACTTGGACTGAGGGAGCCCAGTACGGCGTATTGAATCTATTTTTAATCCTTGTATTGCAGACTTTCAACGCATCCATACTTTGTCCAATTTCTGACTTGATGATAATAGTTTAGTAAACATTCTGTGTCAGGGATATAAAGTTACAATCTCAAGACACATTCTTCTGAATTGAAACGCCACATCATATAACTATGAATTCATACCAGCTGTTTTAGGGGGTTGTGTTTCATCTCGTTCATTTGTTTGAAAAGTGTCATGCAGCTTCTTTCATCAGAAAGTGAATGGAAGAAATTACTGTCATAATGACACCCAACAGAAAGAACTAGGAAACTGCAACAGCTCTTTAAGCAAAAGTTTAACAACTGAATATTCATTTGAGGTGCAAGATTTACACGAAGCGTGACATATTCTTAATGCCATTTCTCGAACTTAAGAGACATTTTATATCTAATAATTTATTTATATAAATAAATATGTCTTTGTTTATAACTCTCACCCTAAAACACACCAAACATTAATACAGAACCCTGCTTTTAGATCTTGCATTTTATGTTATTCTGGATGATGCAGTATTGATATGCCACTTTCATTCATTCAGATTCACCAGATATTATTTCAGGAACCCTGGAAGAACACCATAGATGCAACGCCAGTCCATCAACATGCACCTGCATCCACACTCACATAGGGCCAATTTAAAGACCTGCCACCTACAGTAGCAACAATGTTTTGAGAAGGAAATCGGAGAACCCAGAGGAGCACATGGGTGAGATATAAAATGATCAGCTACAACACAAACACCACCATAAGGTGATTTGAATATCACTGATTTTCAATCATCTACCAGTAAATCCTGGTTGCAGGATCATGGGCACCCAAGGCTCATCTATGCCTGTGGAGACCAAAGCCTAGCCCATCTGGTCTGATCCAGTGCCAAATGCTGAAAAAGTCAATCCTGAACATGATAGAAAGGTATCAGAACACCCATTGCATCAGAGACTGGTGTGTATGGAACTTAGTAGGCAACGAGCTAGAGGCTGATGATCTTCCATCCAAATTCCCCAGATCGCAATCTGATCAAGCATTCATAGAATGTTCTGGATAAACAAGTCTGATTCCTGGAGGCTTGCCTCGAGGGTTCAGAGCTGTTTTGGTGGCTCAAAGGGAACCTAAAACTTAGGAGTTTTTAAATTTTCATGGTTTTAATGTTATGGCTGATCGGTGTTAGTGTTCACATTATTTTGGTCATATGGTGTATATAGTATATGAAATTTACTGTTCCTTGCAGACTGTTTCTAGTCTTCATTGAACCTATGTTAATGACATTAATTAAAATGTGTGTTTATTCAAGAGACATTTTTCTTAATAATTATCAATTGATTACTTAATTTCTCCTTTTTAATATACATTTTAATAGAGAGATTTAGGTCACGATTATACTGTATATTGTATCGCTTATTCTAGTCCATCTTTTCAGTGTGTCACCGTGGTGTGATTTTATAACATAATAAATTTATTGTTTGTTTCATATGTAATTTAAATTTGTACAGATGATATTTGAAAATAGGAACATGAAATCATCAATTTTTGTGATTTGTAAAATCTTATACAGTACAGAGCTCGTAACTAGGTTGCTTAATAGTTATAACAGTTATAACGTGTTTTTTTAAAAACACGGAAATCTAAAATCAGAAATTCTGATTTGTAAGGGCATGTGGGAAGCACCCCATATAGACTGTCTATATTTTTATCTATGCCAGGGCTGTTCAAATCCATTCTTGGAATGCCAGTATCCAGCACAGGTGTATTTTACACTTAAACACACCCATTGAACCTGGCAGTTAACAGATCAATTGAATTATCCAGGCTTGAACAGAAAAATTCCCTGACCGTACTGGACACTGGCCCTCAGCTCTGGTGTAGATTTGACCAGCCCTGATCGACTGTACTTTCTCGGATTGACCTCTAGATGAGGCTGTCTCCCAAAATCTGCGTCATAGTGAGTGTAGGGGAAAGGTTATGTGACGATCTTGCCCTGAGCAAGATTCCAAAGAAAACATCCCATAGTGCATGACTGCCAATTTTGGCTTTATCACACAGCCAAAAGATAATTCTATTTACTCAAACACTCAGTATCAACACATGAAATATTCATCACTGCAGCGCTCCAGGCAAAAAAATAAATAAATCAAAGACAATTTTTTTCTCCACCATTCAAAGGACAGTTCTCACACCAAACGTTTAAGGTTCGTTAATGTGATAAGGATGTACAGAAATTCTGCTTTAATCAAGGATGTAGTTTGCAAAGTGTCAAGTAAGACTTTTTTGGCCTGGCTTATAAAAAAGATTTCCTTCAAATCTGTAATTAAGCAATACTACAAGAGAAGGAGTGCTGTTATGCTGAATATCAGCATAGTTGTGATGCAGTTATAAGCATGAAGGCTATTTTGCTGGTGGAGCTGGTGACCATCATTTAGCGATCAACAGGTAAGTGTAATTAACAGGGGGGAAAGTAGTTTTAAATTCTTACTGGTGCTACGCAACCAGAAGGTTAGAAGAATAAACCATGGGGTGGAGGACAGTCCTGTGAATCTTCTCTTTATATGTCCACTTATTGCGCTTTGGAATTAACTCAGCTAACGGTTCTTGGGGCATGTTAGCGTAGTGGTTAACGCTGTGCTTAGTGGGTTTCATCCAGGTACTCCCACAGTCCAAAGACATACACATTAGGCTAAGTGGTGTTCCCCCTACGATCCTGTACAGAAGATAAAGCGGTATTGAATATGAATAAATTATCTAAGTGAATTAAAGTGCTCGGATTGAATCACAAATAAAAATTGAAGGTAATGCTATCTAGGGTGTAGAAACCCTTGTTTTACACAATAAACTATGCTCTTGATCAGGGATTAGAGAGGGATTTGTGATTCAGCCTTGTGTTAGAAGCTAGTTAGTAATGTAGCTTGCATTAGTCTTGATCAAAACAACAAGGACAGTTCAAAGGGAAGTTGTAACAACTTAAAAAGTCATTACTAAAGAAACAAAGTGTTGTTTAAGATGACAAAGTTATCAGATGTTTTTGCTGAAAGTGCTCCTAGGACTGGTTTTGAATGTTGGTTTTTGGCAGTTAGCTGCTCTCCCCTCAGTACCGCGGACCGTACTGATCTGCTTTCACCCATGCTGGTGACAGACACTTGAGACACAGAGTGATACATATACTAACTTCCTCTTTGGATTCAGTAGATTCTGTCTGGAAAACAGTCTTGAAGATTTTTTTTTTTATATATATAAGGGTCTTAAAAGCTTCTGATTGGCCAACAGTCATAATTTGGAGTAAATGGGAAGGTGTCATGGACAGAAAGAAGACCCTAGGGCTAGTATAAAAAACATAGACTTTTGTAAGCATGATCTATAGTCAAATCAAATAAGAATTCAAACTGTTTGGCCATAATGAACAGTGTAGTTGATGCTTGGAAAAGAATCGATTTTACTCACTCACTCACTCATTGTCTATACGGCTTTATCCTGTATTCCAGGTTCGCGGGAGGCCTGGAGCCTATCCCAGGAGACTTAGGGCACGAGGCGGGGTAAACCCTGGACAGAGTGCCAATCCATCGCAGGGCAAGAATGGATTTTAATCTGGGGAAAATCATCCAACTTTGTACCATGGGAGTGGAAGTTTCATGTTTGACAAGAAAAGGGACTGGTGTGATTCAGAAAATGAATGACAACATGACAAAGAAAATGTGTTGTAGCAAAACCAGAAGACAGAAAGTTAAAACTATGTGACAAACTGGATCTCCCAGCAGGACAGTGATCTAAACATACGCTTAAAGTGGAAACAAAATGGCTTAAAGGCAGCAAAGTGAAAGTATTGGAGTTGCTATAGCAAAGCCCTTGTCCAATTTTTGATTTGTATCAGGAGGAATAAGTGGGACAATTCCAGTAATGTACTGGAGAACTGGAATTCCAGTAAATTTAGATTTATCCTCCAGCAATGAAAAGGAACGAATGGACAATTAAGATACTTGAATGTCTTTACCCCTTAGTATATGTAACCTATTGGCCTCAACTGAAAGCAGTGTATTAGGGATATAAGACAGTCATCTGGAAAGATCTACCAGATGTTACTTTAAATATAATTGGCACAGACACAGCAGCTACAGTATAATAAAATAACATTAATGTAGGTATAGAACAAATACAATGCAATGTAATACAGATCTTTACTTTATCCTTATTAGTCACAGTGGATTCACAGAGCATGAGACGAGGACACAAACTAGATGCCCATTCCATTAGACTTTTACTTTTATGCAAAGTGATGTAACATTGGTAATCAAGATTAGGGTAAGAGGACATAAGTGGACAATTGTGGAAGGAAAATCAGCAGTAGACCATTTGGGAGTTGAAGGAGCCACCACTTATTGGTGATCTAAACTGATTGCTTTGCATGAAATTAGCCTTTCAATTTCTAAAAGCTAAACTGGCAGACAAACATATAATCGCTTCCTGGGCAATGTATCATCACACCTTGCACATGCCAGCATTCTCACCGATTGCACTTTGGCACAATTATAGTCATTGTGGTGATTAATCATCTTTGTGTAGAAACCTGATCAAAGGTGGCTTGTGTTGTTTGAGATTGGTGTAAGCTTGAATCTGATACCAGATGAAAATGTATCACCAGATCAGTGAAAATAAAAACAACACTTATGTATTAAGGCCCCTGTCAGCTCATTTTCATACAGTAAATACCTTACTGTTATCTATAGCTTCTGTGGCAGATTCATCAATTTGGTACTGTTGGTGCCATTGTTTGATCAGGGCTTGACATGGTGATATAAAGGCTACCATAATTAGCCAACTGCTTAGATCAGTCTGAATCCCAATCACAGAAACCTGGCTGAAGTCCTTCCAACTTGCTTGGCCTCTTTGTGTATGAGCATTAAGAAATATTTATACCATATTATACATTAATACAATTGGACTGCTTTTGGCTTTGATTATAACCGTGGCATCGTTTTGATAAGATTCTACAGTGTCAACTCCAGATCATAATACTGCCCCCACAGGCTTCTAGGGTAGGCACTAGGCATGCTGGGGCATCACTTCATCCACCTATCCTTTTACTTTAGTGCGCATCACTCTGGAACAGGGTAAATTTACATTTAGAAAATTTGGCAGATGCTCTTATCCAGAGCAAGTGCTTTGATGTTTCCTTCAGGAAATATATCCTTTCACTGGTAAATCCGGACTCAACAGACCACATGACCATTTGCCAATGCTCCATAGTTCATTATTTATGCTTTCTAGCTAATTTTTTTGAAGCTTTTTTTTTTCAGATTAGCCTCACTCATAAGTGGTTTTCTTAAGACTACACAGCTGTTTAGTCCCAATCCCTTGGGTTCTCTTTACAGTAGTTGTGAGTTCTACTATTGTTGTTTTTTTATGAGTTGATTTCACTAAGCCTTTAAGTAATTTACCATCACATTCATTCAGGATTCAGGTGTTTGACTACATTTCTTCCTTGAAGATGATGGTTCACCACTATCCTTACAGTTTTTAATAATCTATTAGACAGTACTTAAACCAATTTTAGTACTCTCAGCAATGTTCTTAGTTGTTTTATTTTCTTGATGCAGGATAATAATTTGACCCTTGTGAAAGAGAGTAACATATTTGCCACGACTACAGAAAATATCTTCTAACATGATTGTTTAGGAAGTGAGAATCAGTTATTGTTAAATATCTTGTTGCCAGCTGAACCATATTAATCACTGCAGTAATTATCCGATTGAAGGCTCTTAAATATTAGTTACAGTAAACTTAATTGACTTAATTTTTGGCCCAGCAGTGAAAGAGAAACTTTTAGATTTACAAGACTATCCATCACCTCCAGTACCAGGCTGCACTCTCGTACCTACGACCACATCATAACCTTGCTGATAAAATATTTGACCTCAATCCAACTGGAATTTTTTTGGAATCAAATGGAGTGTTTACTGTATAGGTCGTCTTGATGAACATCATTTCCTGACCTCACTAATGCTCTTGTGGCAAAACGAGCAATTCCCCACCGCTACATTTAATAGTCTACTGGAATGACATCTCATAAAAGTCTTGATTATTATAACAGCAAAGTGAGAATGAAGCACATTTGGGAATTCCGGTGTCCAAATACTTTTGCCAATATAGTCTATACATAAAAATAAATCAGCACACCATGCAATGCCCAAAGTCCAATACTCCTCTGTATGCAAAAGCACTGTGGAAACACCATTCTGTCTTTTCCACACACTTGTTTTTTTTATCTCTAGCATTTCACAAGTTGATTATGTTGCCAGGGAGATGCTACTGTCAATCATTATGCAGTATGGCATAATCACAGAGCTCTGATCAGGCAGAAAAAAAGAATGCATAGCGATTAATTTACAGCTTAAGAAAATCACATTTTTGATAAACCAGCCGGTTGAACACTAGTCACAAAACTCATATGAAAAATCATGTATAAGAACTCAGTGCCATGCTTTTATAGATCCATACACAGTATATTAACTTTTTGAAGGATTGGCCTTGGTGATTAGTAGTTTATCTTAATACTGTAATGCATTTTCATTTTAGAGTTTTTGGCAAGTATGTTTGTTCTCTAAACTATATAGTTTATGTTTGTGTGGTGTTTTTATTTCTAATCATGCAACACAATGTTATCATTAAACAATTTCTGTTCTGTTCAGTTTCCTTATCATGTTACGCTAGTGCACAACCACGCCCTTAATTTTGGTACAAAGTGTGCTGGCCTTGCTATGTCCTCGTCCACCAATTTTTTCAATATTTTCAATGCATGTGGGACGAAACGAGTGTACACAGCTGTATATTTAATTCCTGTAACATACAATGCAGCTGAAAACACAAAACACATATTTAAATGTAGGATATGGCCATGCATTAACTTAAACCAGCCCTCATCGCTATGGCAACTACCAAAGTTACTGATAGAAAGGAAGAGTACTGTGTGAATATAAACATGTTTTCAAGTGGATCCCACCCACATACTGTGTATATCCGCATATCCGTTCCTTTTTTCCCCCAGAGTTGGGATTGTTTTTAGGCCAGGGCTGCTCCAATGACAAATTCCTGTTGGTTTTATGAAAGCAGGAGCCCTAAGGCCTGTAATGAATAATGGAGCTGGCATCCACCTATAACTCTGTGCAAAGGATTTTGTATTGCAAAGCTATGGCATTAACACTGACAGGTTTTTGATTAAGCATGCTTGATGCTTGAATGTGTTTGTAAAGGAATATGCTTTTATATACAGTGTCTGGTCTTTTGTGTATATGAAAGGCACACATTGCATTTAATATAGGGAAAGTTTACTTATCCTGGGTTTTTTTTTTTTTCTCATTTGACCTCATCTGACTCATTTAGGCACATGGTTAAGGTGTGATACACTAACCTGGTTTAAATGTTTTCCAAAATTAGGTTAGTACTAACAGGAGATCACTAGTACCCATGACTGCAGCTAAGGCACTGATAAGAAGAAAAAAAAAGGGTTGGAAACAGGATGAGTAAATTCATAACAAAATAAATAATGTATAAGAAATATTATGGGTGTGCTGCTAAATGTAAAATTGCCCAGTGCAAAGTATCAACATTCATTATTTTTTAAATAACAACTCGAACCATAAGTGTCACATTACACATTGTACACTAATACATTCTGCATATTTTATAATCCCCCGTCTTGTTCTCCTTCCCCTTTATCTTCTTTTACATACACCGGTCAGCCATAACATTAACACCACATAGCATTAACATTATAAACTGGTGCCAGGCTTTATGGACATTCAAGTCTTTGATCCCACAGCACAAAAAAAGCAAATGCAGCACAAATCGCTAAAAAAGTCAATGGTACCAGAACACCCAGTGCACCACAGTTCAGCAGGCAAAGACCCCTAAATCACCAATGCTTCTTCCAACTTCCCCAGACCCCAATCCGAATGAGCACCAATGGAATGCCCCATCCCACAAACCACATCACCCAAAGGATCTGCTGCCAATATCCTGGTGCCAGACACCACAGCACATCCCAGAGATTTTGGGCAGTCATGCCCCGAGGGGCCAGAGCAGCCCAGACAGCACCTGGGGAACCTACAAGTTATTGGGCATAACTTTTGCCTTGTAATTTTATCGCTGATCATTGTATTTTGTGTATTGCACATCTATGTGCCAGAGCATCACTGGAGACACAGGAGCTTTCACAGACATTTTGCACACATGACAAATGAACTAGAAACCATAATAAAAGGGGCATTATTAGAACCTTGCAGTCAGACACACTACCTGATCCTGTCCAAGACATGACATCAGCATTTGAGATGTGCATGAGTACTGTTTTCTCAAGAAAGGGTGAGGGTGTGATACTCACGCAGTCATCTATACCGTTTTATCCGGTATACTGTACAGGGTCATGGGGGGGCCTTAGGCCTATGCCAGGAGACTTCAGACTTTATGAGCCATGAGGATGGGGTGCCAATCCATCGCAGGGCACAAACACACACACTCACACACTAGGCAATATGGGAATGCCAATTAGCCTAATCTGCATGTCTTTTGGCTGTGGGAGGAAACCAGGTTAAACTGGGGGAACCCACCAAGCACGGGGAAAACATGCAAGCTCCATGCACACAGAGGCAGGAATCGATCCCGGGCGGGAATCGATTCCGGACCCTGGAGGTGCAAGACGACAGTGCTAACCACTAAGTCACTGTGCCAGCCAGTATTTGGGTACAAGAAAAAAATATTGATGCTTGTCTTCCCTGTATCTTGAAAAGCAGCTGACATCTTAGAGCTTGTTTTTAAGCTACATGGTCATGGTGCACCATCTAACCACTGCCATCACTAGGGCGTGCATTTTGGTGTTGCAGGTAGCATCAAACCTAATAAAGGAAGTGAGAGGACAACACTTAAAGAGAACATGTCAATGAAGTGGCGTGGGTCAATTTAGAAGACTGGGCACAAGTTGTGCAGATGGTATTCTAGGTCAGTTGGAAAGCTGCAAAGTGCAGAAAGATCCAGGAGCAAACTGTAGTAGTCAAGACTCAAGGTGATGAAAGCGTGAAAAAGTACTTATATGGAATGCATCCATATCCTGAACATTCAAGTATTTTCTGAAGGAGCCATAACAGAGAATTCCCAAGAGTATATTGCAGTCATGCTGAGATTGTCATTCACCCAAGTGAGGCCTGAGCATCTCACTTTATATAGCCTCCGCTGTGCTGAGCAGGGATTCCAAGGCTAGTAATGATAGATGCGAGAATACAGTGACTAATTGTATCAGATGCTGCAGACAGGTCCTGGAGGATCACAACAGCATGAATCTTCTCAGCGCATCAGTTAGAAGCTAGAATGTTTGAAGCTAATTCTGAGTGGGAAAGAGGAACAACTGAAAAATTAGCTGCTTCTGGGACAGTTGGCTACCATGGATTTCTTCAGAATTAATCTCATACTGTATATCTAGGGGCACGGTGGCGTAGTGGTTAGCATTGTTGCATTGCACCTACAGGTTCTGGGTGCATGGAGTTTGCATGTTCTCCAAGTGCTTTGTGAGTTTCTCCAGGTAATCTGGTTTCCTCTTCCAGGCCAAAGACATACAGATTAGCCTAATAGGCATTTCCAAATTGGCCCTAGCGTGAGTGTGTGTACAGTATGTGTGTGCAGTGTAATGGATTGGCACCCCGTCTAGGGATTTAAAATGATGCTTTTTGTGTCCTAAGTCTCCCGGGATAGGCTCCCTCCCAGGCCCTCCACGACCCTGTATACAGGATAAAGCGGTTTAATAGGTGAGTAAGTGAGTGTCTATCC
This sequence comes from Heterobranchus longifilis, assembly GCA_028570985.1. Lineage (NCBI taxonomy): Eukaryota > Metazoa > Chordata > Actinopteri > Siluriformes > Clariidae > Heterobranchus > Heterobranchus longifilis. Next base: position 11,210 of record JAOVVB010119368.1, read on the forward strand.
AGTGCTGTCTCTGATCCATTGCGGGCACTAAGTGAGTGAGTAATCCTTCTTGATCCTCCAGACACACCCCAGTCATACCTCTCAAGTTTCAGAATACAAGCGGTACCCTTGCAAAAGCCTGAACCTTGTTAACCACCAGGGGTTCACCATACCTTTTTCCATCATAGTATATTAAACCTAAATATATGCAGTTCCCTCTGAAAATATTGGAATGGAAAGTTTCAAAACAGAGATTTCTTTCACAATTCAAGATTCTGTGATTCAGGCAACATTTTAGCAAATGTATGCGATTTATTTCTCTTTTTTTAATGTATTTATGCTTGTTATATTCCAGAAAGATTCAAAAAATAGATTTTCTGCATATCAACACTGTTGACATTTTAAGCTCCAGTTGTTCATAATGATCATATGAAGAATTTCTTTAAAGGTTATTACATGATATCATGCACAGCGTGATATATCTATTAAGTGAGCTATGTGGAGTGGTCAACCAATATATGAAAACATATTTCTATTGTTTGTAGAGAAAATTGCTTCTATTTTAAAGCTTTTTTCCAAGTGAGTAGGACTGCTACGTTTGAACTACAATAGCCACATATTGTACATACTGTACAAATCAACAATGTGCATCGCTGTTCACTTGTTTTTCTTTAAAAAAAAATTTATTTAGTTGTTGCTGGAATTTACCCGAAATAACTTTTTAACAACTATCAAAACAACTTTTTTTTGGATTTAAAATTATTTGTATCTGTATTTGTATTCGCTGAGACACCACGTCTGTTTAGTCCAAATGATTTATTTATAGTCCCTTTTATCTGCGATGTATGCTCCGAAATCTCAGGGGGCCCTATGCTCGATAAGGGGCAGCACTACATACCTTTTCAGCAATTCGATCTACAGTAGCTCTTCTATTGGATCGGACTACGCGGGCCAGCTTTTGCTCCCCATGTGCCTTCAATCAATGAGCCATGGCTGCCTGTGACCCTGTAGCCGGTTCACTGGTTTTCCTTCTTTGGACCAGTTTTGGTAGGTCCTGACCACTGCAGACCTGGAACACCCGCAAGAGCTACAGTTTTAGAGTTGTTCTGACCCAGTCATTTGGCCATCACAATTTGTCTCAGTAGCTAGAGTTAAAAATATCTCTCGGGCAATTTTTTTTGTTTTGGTCCCGTAGGCATGGACCTACACAATATTAAGCAGGTGGTCTTATATATAGACAGACACATTACCAGTCTACTACTTCTAATTTCATGGTCTTTTTTTAATTTTTATTTCTTTCTATATTGTAAAACAATGCTGAAGGCATCCAAAATATGCAACACTCTCCTTTGAACAGATGAT